>WNWK01008594.1:0-83275 GCA_009830355.1 Cherax destructor
CCCAGAGTAGTCCCACACCCATCCTGTACTCTCCCAGAGTAGTCCCACAACCTTCCTGTACTCTCCCAGAGTAGTCCCACACCCATCCTGTACTCTCCCAGAGTAGTCCCACAACCTTCCTGTACTCTCCCAGAGCAGTCCCACACCCATCCTGTACTCTCCCAGAGTAGTCCCACAACATTCCTGTACTCTCCCAGAGCAGTCCCACAACCTTCCTGTACTCTCCCAGAGTAGTCCCACAACCTTTCTGTACTCTCCCAGAGCAGTCCCACACCCATCCTGTACTCTCCCAGAGTAGTCCCACACCCATCCTGTACTCTCTCTGAGTAGTCCCACACCCATCCTGTACTCTCCCAGAGCAGTCCCACATCCATCCTGTACTCTCCCAGAGTAGTCCCACACCCATCCTGTACTCTCCCAGAGCAGTCCCACACTTATCCTGTACTCTCCCAGAGCAGTCCCACACCCATCCTGTACTCTCCCAGAGTAGTCCCACACCCATCCTGTACTCTCCCAGAGTAGTCCCACACCCATCCTGTACTCTCCCAGAGTAGTCCCACAACCTTCCTGTACTCTCCCAGAGTAGTCCCACACCCATCCTGTACTCTCCCAGAGTAGTCCCACAACCTTCCTGTACTCTCCCAGAGTAGTCCCACAATTATCCTGTACTCTCCCAGAGTAGTCCCACAACCATCCTGTACTCTCTCAGAGTAGTCCCACACCCATCCTATACTCTCTCAGAGTAGTCCCACACCCATCCTATACTCTCTCAGAGCAGTCCCACACCCATCCTGTACTCTCACAGAGCAGTCCAAGACACATCTATTTAAACTATATAGGTCTCATATAAATAATGTTAAAAGCGATTTCCTGTATCTGGTTTCGATTGGCTATTCTTGGTTTCGATTGCCTTGTCTTGGTTTCGATTGTCTAGTCTTGGTTTCGATTGCCTAGTCTTGGTTTCGATTGCCTAGTCTTGGTTTCGATTGCCTAGTCTTGGTTTCAGTTTCCCCGCTACAGGTCTCATTTGCCTCACTTGGCACTAGACTAATCTCATTAAATTCAGAGTTTTATTTCTTTTATGCAGTACACGGGTAATGTAATTTACACGTAACAAAATATTATAAGCACAAAAGCCACTTGATTATAATAATAAAGATTATAATAATAATAATAATACTAACAAAAGCCACTAGTATGCTGTGCATTTCGCACAAAATTGACTAGTTGTCCTTGTAAAACATTTGAAAGATTGCTAAATAATAGACTGGAATAAGATACCAACTCTCGTCTCTATGACTCACGAATTGTAGTCATCGTTGTCACTCCAAAGTCTTTTTACTAGTTTTGCCACATTTCTTTATTTTAAATTAGATATCGCAAATAGAGCTGTTATCTTACAAGAACTAGCCAATAATAATAATCTTTATTTATACAAGTACGTGATACAACTTATACAGACCATAGCTGACATCAGTGACATACTATCTAGAAAGAGCATTTCGGCAAATTAGGTTAATTTTATCCCAGGATGCGACTCACACCAGTCAGCTAACACACAGGTACCTATTTACTGCTAGGTGAACAGGGACAGCAGGTGTCTTAAAGAAACACGTTCTAATGTTTCCACCCGTACCGGAGATCGAACCACGGACCTCAATGTGTTAACTGACGAGCTAGCAATCGAGCTACGGGACAACCAAGTTGAGCATTGTTGGTAACCTATTCATTTGGATAGTAGGTTACTTCTCAACCCCCAGGATGCGACCCACAACATTCAACTAACTCCCAGGTACCTGCTTACTATCACTCAGCTCACTGGTGATACATGTTTGTTGATCCTCACTTCCGTGTGCAAGATCTCAATTGCCTCCTGCAACTTATCGCTCACTCCTTGATCACTCTCAACCCTGCTCTTACACTACTGCAGTGTATAATGATAGTTCTAAATCCCCTGATGAGGGTGTTGGGCATGCAACTGGTTTTCCTGAGTTGTATGCAATTCTTGTTGCTATCACCCACATAGCGACCATGTCCCCTTCATCATTCGTAGTTATTTCAGACTCCCAAACTGCGCAACTGGCTATCCAGAAATTAAACTCCCATCATCCTTCGTATACAGCTTTGACTGTCACATTTATAACAAGCACAAAGAGGTCGAATTTTGTTGGGTCTCTGGACATACCAATGTTCAGGGTAATGAACAGGCAGACTCAGCTACTTGGTCAGCTATTCAGGACTTCCCGATTTCCCATCGGGGTATTCCTCACTCACACTATTTTTCAGTGCTCTCTCATTACCTCCACAGCCGCTGGCAACAACGTTCGTCCATACTGGACCATAAATTGTTTTCTATCAAATCGCATTTATTAGGTACAACTATATATCTGCTCGTTAATGTAAATATTTAATCAGCCAATCATATGGCAGCACCTCAGTGCCTAAAAGCAGGCAGACATGGTCAAGAGGTTCAGTTGTTACTCAGACCAAACATCAGAATGGGGAAGAAATGTGATATAAGTGACTTTGACCTTGGAATGACTGTTGGTACTAGTCGAGGAGGTTTAAGTATCTCAGAAACTGTTGATCTCCTGGGATTTTCACATGCAACAGTATCTAGAGTTTACAGAGAATGTTATGAAAAACACAAAACATCCAGTGGGTGGCAGTTCTGTGGGCGACAACGTCTTGTTAACAAAAGAGGTCATAGGAGAATGACCAGACTGGTTCAAGCTGACAGGAATTCTACAGTAACTCAAATAACTACACATTGTGCCTAAAGTGAGCAAAGCCTCATCAAAACTGAACAGATGAAAGCTGAAAAACGTCACCTAGTCTAACGAATCGCGATTTTTGATGCGACATCCAGATGTAGTGGAACAGGAGATTCGCAGCATGAATGTGCAGCCGTCAAATCTACAGCAACTGCGTGATGCTATCATGTCAACATGAACCAGGATCTGTAAGGAATGTTTCCAGCACATTGTTGAATCCATGTCACGAAGAATTCATGCTGTTCTGGGGAAAAAGGGCGGCCTTACCCAGCACTATGAAGTCTTCACTGAGTGTATATTCTCATGGGTTATCTCAGGGTTATCTTTACTAAAATGGTAATTCATTACCACGCTAATTTAATTTTCTTATGGGTTAAATAATTTCTTGTGCTTAAGGAAGTGTTACTTAAATATGGAAAACGGTCTATTTGTATTAGTTAACTATTTGTATTAGTAGCAACGCGTCACTTCAGTGTAGTAATGTGGCAAGTGACGTTCTATTTCTGAACCAGAATCTTAATTCACACTAGAAAGTTAAAGTACAGTTCTTTCTCACCCATAGAATTCCGATGCTGAAACCCTTGGCCATGGTTGTACTATTAATGATGATGTCTAAAGCAGCAGTTCTGAAATCGTTACTACTTATTATAAGATGAATGACAACATACTTGACTAGGCTTCACTTGCATGATTTCCTACCTGAGCGAAGAGACGTAGTTTCTGAAGATATTCTTTGTAACACGATACGATGGTGTTGCAGTATCAGATAAGTGTCATATAAATGGTATACAGTGCTGACAAATTGATGAGTGAGACATATGTTCAACACTAGGTGTCTTTATTGATGAAATGTTAAAGCCTGCGTTGCAGACCTTATCAGTTGAATACTGAGATGAATTTCAATCCTAGAGACAGTAAACAATGTGGAGATATAACTGGGGTAATCAGTCCCTCAGCCTTGGTGAAAAAACGAAGCATGACTTATTTCCACTAGTGGGCCAAGTTCACTTGTGACTTCACCTCCAGCTGCTACACATCACTAGTAAGGTCAAGTTCACTTGTGACTTCACCTCCAAGCTGCTACACATCACTAGTAAGGTCAAGTTCACTTGTGACTTCACCTCCAGCTGCTACATGTCACTCTCCGGTATATAAGCCTCGGGCCACATATTTTAGCATTAGCCAGAAAGACTACTTATCTTCCAGCAAGGCTGAGAGACTCGTAACCTCAAACTGCCTGTCTAAATCGTCTCCAGAATATAAATACATCTCCGAATTAAACTGATGAACCCTTAATGGTCTTCCGTAGCTCGATTGCTAGTGCACTCAGCTTCCACACTGAGGTCCGTGGTTCAATCTCCGGTACGGGTGGAAACATTAGGACGCGTTTCCTTAAGACACCTGCTGTCCATGTTCATCTAGCAGTAAAATAGGTACCTGGGTGTTAGTCGACTGGTGTGGGTCGCATCCTGAGGACAAAATTGACTTAATTTGCCCGAAATGCTCAGCATAACAAGGGGCTTTCTATATAGTAGTATGTCATTGATGTCAGTATACCTTGTGTATCTACTTGTAAAATATTATTTTTATTATTATTAGTAGTAGTAGTAGTAGTAATTAAACGTTTCGTTAGTAAAAACATCAGGTGTTGCACATGCCTTGTTCATCAACTCTCGGTATTGTATGCTATTTATAATATAATGAAGTTCATTGAAATATTTCTACACGATTTAATGGTCTACATTTACAGATCAACAAGTGCCAGAGGCCAGAAAACTGGTTTAAGCTGGACCCTAACTTAGTGTTTCTGTTGTCAGAGTATCACGGTAAAACCCCGCCTTTTCCTCTGGCTATACCGGATTATTCTTATCGTGGTCTCCAGGTGTGGTAAAACGTACAGGGGTTCACACACACACACACACATGCAAGTGAACCTCAATTCATTATGTAGATTCACCGGTGTCATCCCGGTCCCAGTTTTTTTCCAGTTGGCGACCTGATTGCACCTCAGTACAAACGTAAATCACATACATGCGCGCTGAATGCTGATTTCACGAGTCATTCGGTATTTAGCCTTGAGTGTGTACGTTTGTTTGTGTGTGTACTCGCTTAATTTTAGCTGTAGTGGCTGAATCACGTCTTGCTTGTAATCATCTTGTCTCTCGTTCTTCCTTATTTTTGAAAGAAGTTAAGTTAAATTTCCTCAGTCTCTCCTTATTTGTATTTTTTCTCAACACGAACTGTCGTTAAGTTTATTCGGTATAAGTACACAAAAATAAAAATACTAATTTTGTACCAAAAGAACTTTAGAAAACTTACCTAACCCCATTATAACAAGAGCAATTTAATTTAGCCTAATCCAACTAAATATATTTTAGATAAATTTACAATAATTTAATAATAAACAAAAACAATGAAATATATTTTTTCGTTAGATTCAGAATGATTTTTACGAAATTATTACATACACAAATTTTCGTTTGAAATTATTCGGCAAGAAGAACATTGCTATTTAAGCCAAAATCGCAAGTTTTACCTATTCGGCTCGACATATCTATATACAGAACAACTTTAGCTCTAGAACTTTCGCACTCTCGTGCGTCGCCAGGAGCTATGCAATATTGCAATGCAGCAACAGATAGGAGGGGGAATTTTCGGAGGTAAGGCAGAAAGTATCAGTTGTAACCCATGTCACATATGACATTCACACATATTTACATCACAATTTTCAGGCTTTTTCGCTTGTGTTGGGTATGGTTCTTCAGCACCAGGTCTCGTGGTGGATCAGGGTCTGATCAACCAGGCTGTTACTGCTGGCCGCATGCAAACTGACGTGCGAACCACAGCCCGGTTGGTCAGTTACTGACTTTAGGTGACTCAGACTCACAAAAAAATCATTGATTTTTTACGTAGGGAAACTGTTACTCCTCTGCCTCAATTTCTTATCTTTTCTCATTATACAGTATCCTTCTGGGAAAATTGCATTAATTATAACTAGGTTCATTTTTGTAATTGTTTGAGGATAATGTTTCCTATATATAAAGCAATCGTTTTTAATTCAAATTCAAATTTTTATTTCCTTGCAAGTTTAGATTGAGATTATATAATTACAATAATGAGTTGCAGTGCAAAGAGAGCCACTATCATGCCATGACATTATGGGCAGACTAAATTTAATGCCTCACAGACTACTTAATACTACTAGAGAAATTGATCATAGTTTGAGACCAGAAGTTAAGAGGCTGCAAAGGTACATCTCATTGAATTGTTTTTTCTTTTATGACAGACTGATTTACACTAGAGGATCATCCTCATCTCTTTGGTAAGTAATTTCGTTGAGTGTTTGGTAGCATCATGCACGTTCCTCCATGCTGAAGAGCATCCATTTACTCAGGTCAATCACTCTCCACCACACACACACACACACATACACAGTTACTCAGTGACCTTGATACCTCAAAGGCGATGGGTCCGGACAATATCTTCCCGTGGGTTCTTCGGGAAGGAGCTGAGGTTCTGAGTGTGTCACTTACCATAATATTCAACACATCCCTTGAAACTGGGCAGCTACCTGAGGTATGGAAAAAGGCCAACGTAGTCCCCATCTTTAAAAAAGGAGACAGAAAAGAGGCACTAAACTATAGACCGGTGTCACTTACGTGTATAGTGTGCAAAGTCCTGGATAAAATCATCAGGAAAAGAATGGTGGAGCATCTGGAGCAGAACAGGATAATAAACACCAGACAGCACGGATTCCGGGAAGGCAAATCCTGTGTAACAAACTTCCTGAAGTTTTATGATAAAGTAACAGAGGTAAGGCAAGAGAGAGAAGGGTGGGTTGATTGCATTTTCCTGGACTTCAGGAAGGCCTTCGACACAGTTCCTCACATGAGATTAGTAAAGAAGTTGGAAGAACAAGCATGTATAACAGGAAGGGCACTGGAATGGATCAGGGAATACCTCACAGGGAGGCAACAACGGGTCATGGTGCGTGACGAGGTATCACAGTGGGCGCCTGTGACGAGCGGTGTACCGCAGGGGTCAGTCCAAGGACCAGTGTTATTCTTGGTATATGTAAATGACATGACGGACGGGATAGACTCAGAAGTGTCTTTGTTCGCAGATGATGTGAAATTAATGAGGAGAATCACATCGGAAGAGGACCAAGCAGGACTTCAAACAGACCTGGACAAGCTTGACATCTGGTCTAGCAACTGGCTTCTCGAATTCAATCCCACCAAATGCAAAGTCATGAAGATCGGAGAAGGGCAAAGAAGACCGCTGACAGAGTACAGGCTAGGCGGACAAAGACTACAAACCTCGTCAAAGGAGAAAGACCTTGGGGTGAGTATAACGCCAAGCACATCTCCGGAGGCACACATCAACCAGATAACTGCGGCAGCATATGGGCGACTGGCAAACCTAAGATTAGCGTTCCATTACCTTAACAAGGAATCGTTCAAGACACTGTACACCGTGTACGTCAGGCCCATACTAGAATATGCAGCACCAGTCTGGAACCCACACCTGGTCAAGCACGTAAAGAAACTAGAGAAAGTGCAAAGGTTTGCGACAAGGTTAGTGCCACAACTCAGGGGTCTGTCCTATGAAGAAAGGTTGAGGGAAATAGGACTAACAACACTGGAGGAAAGAAGGGTCAGAGGAGACATGATAACGACATACAAAATACTGCGGGGAATCGACAAGGTAGACAGTGACAGGATGTTCCAGAGAGGGAACACAGAAACAAGGGGACACAACTGGAAGCTGAATACTCAGATGAGTCAACGGGATGTTAGGAAGCATTTCTTCAGCCATAGAGTAGTCAGGAAGTGGAATAGTCTAGAGAAAGATATAGTGGAGGCAGGAACCATACATAGTTTTAAGACAAGGTATGATAAAGCTCATGGAGCAGGGAGAGCAGAGACCCAGTAGCGGACAGCGAAGAGGCGGGGCCAGGAGCTGAGTCTCGACCGACCCCTGCAACCACAATTAGGTGAGTACAATTAGGCGAGTACACACGCACACACACACACGACGAAGTGGCCGAGTGGTTAAGGCGTTGGACTGCTAATCCAATAGGGTCTCCCTGCGTGGGTTCGAATCCCATCCTCGTCGATAGTTGGTTTTCGGGGCCAGGAGCTGAGTTTCGACCCCTGCAACCACAAATAGGTGAGTACACACACACACGAGTACAAATAGGTAAGTACATTCCACCATACTGTCACTTCCTAATAACCTTAATCGTCACCTTCATTTATTACATTCCTTTAATCACCTTATTCAAACCTTTACAATTCCACTGCTTCTCCTGTCATTGATATTTAAGTAACCTCTGCATTTAACTGAAGAAGCCTACTGATCAGGCGAAACATTTCGACAACCAATATGCACAACTGTTTTACATATATCTTACTCCTCATCTGTTCATAGTTTTGTTTGGACCAGCAGTACTGAGTTGGCAACATTGATATGATTTGTATACGAAAAATTAATTCACCATAAACTCTTCCCGCAGGAAACAATGCCCTGACCCAAACTCATTCGGAAGATACTGCAAACGATACTTGGATCAGTGTAGCTCTGTCTTCCAGTGCCGGAGGTTGGACGGAGGTTCCCGTTGTTGTCTGGTGGCTGCAGAAGAAAAAAAAAGAATATACTTGTAGTCCTGATACTAGGTTAAAAAGACAGGTGGGCAAACGCTAAGGCAAATTTATTTGGACACGTTTCTGTCCTGAGGCCCAGAAGTGATCAAGGTCCCAGAACCGAAACGTTTTCTAATAAATATGTATTAGTATTTACTCACCTGCCTTTTTAAACCAATTTATCGGAATCAATTCACTATTGTTTTAGTTAGGACGTAATTTTCAATTCTGGTTTTATATAGTACATAATTTTTTTGCTGTTGGTTTACCATGGAAATTTCTTTGTTCTGCTAAAAAAATTATAAACTGTTGCTTATAAACTGATAATGAATTACGATATCTGCGAGCCTCTGAGAACTCAGCTATTGAACAAATGATTGTGAATGTGTTTCTTTTTCTCACAGTCCAATCAAAGAAATAAAAAAAGGTACCACGACTGAAACATCTCAATAAATATACTAGTATTAAACGTGTCTTATTTACACACAGTTCCTATTAGAAGTGCCATAAAACATACTTTAGGACAAAAAAATGTATACTTGGATCAGAACTGTACTGTAAATGAATGGAAATAGTTGAGAAAAAATATATATATATTGGTAAATTCTTGTAGGAGAAACTGAAAAAAAGAGATTTAACAGAGAAGATTACATCATCTTCATTTCACTACTACATCTGTTGCCTCTGTATTTGACTGAAGAAGCCTACTGTGTAGGCGAAACGTTTCAACAATATAGATACCCAACTGTTGCACACGTGTCTTAGTTATCCACTTGTCGGTATTTTATACCATTTTCAACATAAACACTATCCTGTACAACTGTAACCCAATCCAGAGTAGTCCCCCCAACACTCAGACATCGTAGCTCCCACAGAAACAAAACACAGATGTTTGCAAATGCAATATTGCCAGGAAGATATCAAGTACTGAGGAAAACTATGAGGAAACATAAGAGGAAGAGGAGTTGCAAGGCTCAATATCAACCAGTGTAGTGTAGAGAAAAAAGAGATAAGTAAACGAGTCAAATAAATGCATAACAGAGACAATAAGACTGTGAGGTCTGGCGGTTAGTGACCATAATAGCGCTAACAGAATTATGATAATGAAGAAAAAAAAATAATATTTTAAATTAAATAAGTAAAGTTGAAGTAAAAATGTATTCGAAATTTAAATGAAAATCAAAAGTTAAATAAGATGAAAGTAAAATATAATAATGATATTCTAAATCAGTTGCAAAACACTACAAAAGTAAATAAATGAGACTCTATTATATATATAAATATATATATATATATATATATATATATATATATATATATATATATATATATATATATATATATACAACAGTATATTATATCATTTTTGACAAAGGTTTGAACAGACTGATGCAGTGGTATGTAGATCTTAATATCACTGTTCTTCAACTCTATATATCGTTGAATATAAAAATGGTATACAATACAGACGTGTTGATAAGCTAGACACATTTGTCTTACTTATGAACCTGTCTGTATTTTATGTCATTTTCATATTCACTCTGTCAGACACTGTAACACAATGGTATATTGGTACAGAAAACACCTTCGACAACTTTTTCAAGTGAGAAGGGATGGATTTGAGAGGGACCTGCCCCTCAATCATTACATTCTTCTACTAGTGGGCTGCGCCTCACCTTTAACAGTACATTAGTCTCCATATTGTCCCTTCAACTTCACATTGTGTCAGACTATGGAAGAAAACTCTTCTCCAGGCTGAGGGACTGACCACCTCAAAACTACGTCTTCAAGGGTGATGGACTGATTACATCTTCACATCTCTATTGCTTCTGCCAGCTTTTGTGTACTAGACTGAAGAAGCCTGCTGTGTAGGCGAAACGTTTCGGAATAAAGATACCTAACTGTTGTACATGTGTGTTACTTATCAACTCTATATATTGTTGGTTAGGTCATTTAGATTATACTGCACAGTTCTGGTCACCGTATTGTTGAAAATGGCATAAGAATGGATATAAATGCACTGGAAAACGTACAAAGGAGGATGACAAAGTTGATCCCATGTATTAGAAATACATGGGATATGAGGGAGGATATGATTGAGATGTATAAATGGAAAACAGGAATAAATAAAGGGGATGTAAATAAAAATATCTTACCAAGACAGGACTCGCAGCAATGGTTTTTTATGTTGGAAAAATTCAGATTCAGGAAGGATATAGGAAAGCATTGGTTTGGTAATAGAGTTGTGGATGAGTGGAACAAACTCCCGAGTACCGCCATAGAAGCTAAGACGTTGTGTAGTTTTAATAGTAGGTTAGACCTGGGGTGGCCAATCTTTTGCCATACGACACCCCATCTATTTCTTTAAAAATATATTAATATGAACATATTTATCATTTTTACATATAATAATTTAATATCAAGACAAGATAAACATTACTTGCTTTAATGAGAGTTTTGAGTCTCCTTTGATTTCGTCAAGCTTTTAATGTTTGCATATAAATTAGTTACTTTGAGTAGCAGAGAATTCTTCAAATTTTTTTTTTTTTATATTTTATTGAAAACCATACATGAATACATCAGAAACCAAATACACCACACAAAAGAACATCACCTTACATATCCCACTAACAACATATAGTTCACAGACAGGAGCAGCTAGGTCTTTCATTATGAACAGAAACCCTAGAGCAAAATTCCACATGACACAAAGTACATAATGTACAACATATATTAGATGAAGGTGAAACAAGCCATTCCCGCCCATAGCGACCTCCCCCCCCCCTTTAAGGACAGGACATGGAACAACTGGTCCCTCATACAGGACTAATTGACAACATTTTTCTGTAAACATGGCGACGGCGAGCAGACGCAGGATTAACACAGTCTGTATAGATATGGTGACAGGGTCTTTGCAACCGGCTACTGCGGCTACAGTTCTGCCAAACATATTAAGAGACGTTTATGGTTTGGAGACTACAGATTTGTATGGCGTGGCGCTCAACGGCGTTAATAGAGTCTTTGTAAAACTCTTAACAGCTGAGGTGTACGAAAGGACTGTCGACCGCCATCAAGACAGAGTCTATACAGTACATTCTGGCCTACAAGTGCGACTGAAGGACGTGTCGCATACTTACACTTGGATCAGGGTTAAGAATGCACCGTTTGAATCAGACTCGGTGGACATCAGCCAAGTATTTGGAGCTTACGGCATTGTGCATGCTGCCATGCCCGGGAAGTGGAGCGAGGGTCCGATGGTGGGCATTTTGAGGGACATACTCATTGAAAATTACATTACGCAGGCCGATTCCATCTTACGTCGTACTGCCAGAATTTAGGACTCAGCTATACGTGACGTACATGGGACAGCGAAGGACCTGCAGGTTGTGCGGGGCATACGAGCATGTGGCTGCTGACTGCATGCGGAGGACGGGACAACGGGTGGATACTGGACGACGAGACCTGGAAGTAAGGACGCACGAGGTTGTGCAGGATCCGTGGACGCTAAGGAGGCCGGAACTAGATTATGGAGTGAGATTGTTGATGGATCTCAGGTGTGTCATACGTTGCCAAATGTGTCTGTACAGGAGTGCTGCTGGTGGCGAGAAGCACCCAGGCAACGGCGAGGATTCCCCTTTGGAGGAGGTATTACGGGAGATATTGGACGACCCGTTGCCAGTACTTAGTGTGGAGGCATGTGAAGGTTTGGATGCGGCAGTGAGTGTGGTGGATGAGTTGGTGAGTAGCAGTGTTGAGCAGCAGTCTTTAGTCAGAGAGCATGTATCGGTTGAGGTGCATCGGCAAGAGAGCGACGAGAGGGATGATAGTATGGAAGCGGTGCCTGGATCGAGGAAGCGGTCGGGCACAGTGAGTGATAGTGAAGATGTATTGACCCCAGCACAGAGGACAGGTAAAAAGTCGATGGTGGAGGTGGCGAGAAAGGACCTGGGAGTTTTGCATGATAGAGAAAAGGTCAAGGGTGGGAGGCAGTTGAGTAAAACAGGAGGTAAAGGGAAGGCGGTCTCGCAGCCTCCACCGCGGCCTAAGGGCAAACCCTCACAATTGTTTTCAAGTGTCTAACATTAAACGTAAATGGTCTGCGGGAGGAAATTAAAAGGGCATGGGTAGAATGCACATTGAGGAGGTATGGTGTGAATGTAGTCTTTTTACAAGAACATAATTTTCGGTGTGGAAGCGAGTTGCAGTTGAAGGGATATAAGGTGTATGCTGGTTCATCGGGAAATTAAAGGGTGGGGTGGCGTAGCAGTCGCAGACTCTAGCCCTTTTAAATTATATGCTTGGGAAGAGTGTGGGGGGTCGGATAGTGAGGGTAGAGGGAGGGGGTGGAGTGCGGGTATGTTTCATGGGTGTATACATGCCGGCAGAACATTCAAGGAAGGTGAAGGTGGAATTTGTAAGGGATGTAATGATATATGCTTTCTGGGGTTTACCTGGGGTGTCGATAGTTGGGGGGGATTTTAACTGCATAATTCGGGAGAGGGATGTTGAGCCTAGGGGGCGGGTGTGTGTTGGTTGAACTGAGGGATTTATTAAGAAGTGCGGGGTTGGGGGATGTAGTTGGGGTAGGGGTTCCGGGAGCATACTTTTGTTAGGAGGGTTATGGGGCTAGGTTAGATAGGATTTATGTTTCCGGGTCTGTTGTGGTGGGTAGGATTAGTTATTTGGATGTGGGTTTTCTGATCACAGGGGTGTTGGCTGAGGTAGATTGGTCAGGAGTAGCTAAGTGGTATAGGGATATTGGAAATTGAATGTTAGGTTGTTATCGGGTGAGGATAAAAGGGTTGAGTTTGCGGGATGGTGGGGTAGGTTATGGGAACGAGGGCGTCGGGAGGAAGATTTGGTGGGTTGGTGGGTGTCGGTGGGAAAACCACACATACGAATGTTTTATCAGAGATTGGGAAAGGAGGAGGCGGAATGGCGATATGGGATGCAACGATATTTAGAAGGCCTGCTACAGAGTTGTTATGTAAGAGGGGATATGCAATTACGGGGAGATTAGGGAATTGAAGAATAGGTTGATAGAAATACAGAATGAGAGGTTTGGGCGTGTAGGATGAAGGCGGGTATAGATGATGTTTTGTGGGGATAAACCCTCAAAATATGTGTTAGGTCAATGTAGAGTGCGTAGGGAGAGAAGGACAATGGAATATGTGGAAGTAGAGGAAAGTGCAGATGGTTATGAGCCGGGAATGAATATTAGAGGAACAGAGGCGATAGGGGTGTACGTGGACAAGTGGTTTCAGAGGTACCTGAGTAGTGTGGATGTGGAGTTGAAGGCTTGTAATATTCTTAAAGAGGGTATTGTGGGGAGGTTAGAGGAGGGGATAGGAGGGTATGGGGGAAATCAGCGAAGAGGAGGTATGGGAGGCAGTGAGTGGGCTTAGTAAAGGCAAAGCTCCTGGAATAGATGGGTTGGCAAATGAGTTTTATAGGGAACACTGGGATAGTATGAGAGGTTGTGTGGTGGAAGTGATGAATCGGATGAAGAGGGATAGGAGGATGGGGAAAGGGATGGGGATGGGTGTAATGGTCTTGGTGAAAAAGGGAAAGGTAGGTAATATGTTGAGTAATTACAGGCCACTGATGCTCATGAATGCAGACTATAAGATCTTTGCAAAAATATTGGGAAATAGATTGAAAAGGGTGCTTGAGAAGGTGATTGCAGGGGGCAGGGGGATCCGGGTAGAGGGGTGCTTAAGGGACATGAGAGGATTAAGGGGTTTTAGATAGTGGTAGGGGAGGCATCTTAGCTTTGGACTGGAAAGGGGCGTATGACAGTGTGGAACGTAAGGTGTTGCTTGAGGTGATGAGGAGACAGGGTTTCGGGGAGGAGGTAGTGGATTGGGTTCGGGCATTATATGTAGATGCTTGCGTTAGAATACAGGTGAATGGCAGGCTTGGGGGTGTGGTGGAGATGGATAGGGGTCTGCGACAGGGTTGTCCCCTGTCGCAGATTCTCTTGCATGCGTGCAAGATCCATTCTATAGATTAGTGGACGGTGGGGTACAGGGAGGGGGGCGGCGGATAGAGGGTGTTGTGGGTTATGTAGATGACACAACAGTGCTCTTAGGGAATGTGGTTGGTTTTGAGACGGTTCGGAGGTGTTTAAGGGCTTTTTGTGATGCCACTGGGATGAGCGTGAATGGTGCAAAGTCGAAAATGTTGGAGGTAGGATCCTGGGTGGGGGGGAGCTTGGGTCAGGGGTATGGGTGGTTCGTGGTGGATAGCATCACTATCTGTGGAATTGTATACATGAGGGATAGGCATCAGACGAGAGAGGTGAATTCAGGTCGAGTGGTGCAAAGGGCGAAGTTGTGTATGTCTGCATGGAGGCCGAGTGATCTCACTTTGCGACAGAGGGTACTTGCTGTCAATACATTGGTCTACAGTAGGATTTGGTATGTTGCTGGTGTGTACCCACTGTTGCAGGTGGATGTGAAAGAGTTGGAGCGTAGAGTATTCAAGTATATCTGGGCGAATGGGAGGAATTGGTTGCGGAAGGAAATTGTTAGGAATGGGGTAGGGATGGGTGGTTTGGGTTTAATTTGGTTGGAGCGGAGACTGGTATGTATGTATGTGAGACGGTGCTTGGTGAGGAGAGGGGCTTGGGGGAAAGGAGGAGGGTGGGGTGGGGGTGTATTGAGGGAGATGAGTGAATGGTGGGGGAAAGGAGTTAGATTACTGTAGAGATTTGTTGAGGAATTTATTGGTAATTAAGGAACCGCATAAAATGAAGGTGAATAGGATGATGGGTCTTGGTGCAGCGGTTTTTCCAGTATATGATTGGGTTCGGATATGGAGGGGTTTTCGAGGACTTAGGTTACGCGCAAGAGATCGTGAACAGATGTACAGATTTTTACATGGGGCGGTAGCGTCAAGGGCGGTATTATTCAGTATGGGGTTGGTACAGGAGGGCAGGTGTGAGAGGTGTGGTATGTTGGAAACTGTCTTGCATGGGATATATTTCTGTGAAACTTTGGGGCCTGCGGGAGTGGATGGGGGTGGTATGCAAACTTGGGGGAGGGGGATACAGTTGTTGAGGGCACTGTTCCTGGACTTGGGAGGATTATATGACAGGGTTAGGAGAGGCCTAATGCATTGTTTGGTTGATTTGTGTGTGGGTCATGGAGATTGAGGGAGGTGGGAATAAGGGAAAGAATTAGGGCATTGGCTGCGGTAATGTACCGTACAGAAATGTAGAAACAGGCAGGTGTATGGGAGGGATTGGGATAAGGATTTTAGTTCGGCTTATAGGAATTTCCGGTGGGAGAGTTATTAAGGGGTTTGTAGGAGTTTAAGGGGCTTGGCTCTGCGACTTGCTTGGGAATGTACGGTTGTGGCTTTGGTATGGCCTGGATGTTGCTTGTGATTGACTGAAGTTGGTACGGTTGGGGGCGGTTTGGTGGGTGGGGACGGATGACATTTATACTGGGTGATGGGAGACAGATGGGTTTGGGTGTGTATGTTGTGTGATCGAGTGGGGATGTGGATTTGGGTGTGTGGGTTATTTAAGGGGGTTGTAATTGGGGAAGAGTAAGGGTTTGTCCTGTTCAGTGCTGGGTGTTCAGTTATGGTGTAAGTATGTTGATGTGGAGTGTTATTATTGAAGTTTGTGTATGGTCTGAGGTACTGAAACCTGGTTGATGGGTCTGTGGACTTCAGGCAGATTCAAGACTTGGTAATGTTAGAGGACGGTAAAATGTTTGGTTACTGTCACATGAATTTGGTGTATTTTATATATATATTTATCGTAGTTGTACTCAGAGATGACAAGGTTTGAATTGTCATGAGCAGTGGAACTGTGTTAATAATGAATAGGACAGGTGGTACTTGTGGTATCAAGTTTAGGTGTGAGTGGGTATACGTGGAGTGCATGTCATCTGTATGATTGAGTATAATATATATTGTGCCTGTGTGTGGAATACTATAGTAATTTGTGAGAAATGTACATTGTTTGGTGTACGACATTACTGTACCAGTGGATGTGGAGTGGTAATGGCTTGGAGCTCTTATCATATTGGAGTGGACAGATATGTGGTATACGGGACAGGATACAGTGGTGATTTACGCTATCTGTTTTATATATTGTACATACATCCTGATGTAATAGGGTCATACGTAGGTTGTTGGATAATGATTATGGTTAAATGTAATAGGTGCATATAATTGTATGCACATAGTGATTGGCGGGGATAGGGACTTTATTGTTCTTTAATTGTCTTACTGGAGATTATCTGTATGTTTTGTATTGATTTTGTAATTATTTGCATTAGTGATTGCGGTCACAGTTATTTATGGATATGTTTTGTAATTCTGTTTAAAACCAATAAAATGTAAAAAAAAAAAAAATTGACACCTTAACACATAACTTATACCAACCTACACCCTATCCCGTACCTTATCCCTGTATATTCTCTCTATAAAATAAAAAACTTATATAATTCACACACCTAGTGCCGGTTAGCACCCAAATCACATCAAAAGCAAATTACCCTTGACACTACGTATGAAAATAAAAAGTCACCTAGTCAAAATGCTACAAAATTAACACTTATTTACAAAACTATAACACACTAGAAAGTGTCTGTTATACAAGAAGCTCACAACACTGAAGCTATACACGTACAAAAATATATGACATGGACAATATAGAAATAATCATGCTTATTAACACATCCAACCTCGTCAAAATATATCAAAGAGTTAATATATCATCATATATATGTGTCCTGACGTATCGGGTCATAGCCCGATGCACCTGAATATAAAATAGAGGGTTTACCTTGAGACCTGACATATCTCCTCCCCACAGATTGCAAATCACCCTGTTCAGTTATAGGATCCGTATCAATATCCAGCACTCCCCGTACCCCACTGGTTCCGCTCACACTGTTAGGTGACCTTTGCTTAACGTCCACCAAAGCCTTTTTACAATTCCTCTGAGCTGGTGTGAGAACATCGTCCTCCTCCATAATCATGGCTCTCTTCCTAGATCCAAAACTAACCTCCATATCAGGTCCCCTATCTTCATTATGTACCATTACTGGCACCTTTTGCACACTCAGATTGGTAATCTCAGGACAGTTGTCCCCCAGTCCGTCCACCACACACAGTATTTCCTCCACCGTCTCATTCGAGCCCACCTGCACCAGCCCACACAGCATCTCTGGGATCTCTTCCACAATACCTAAATCCAGCTCTACATCCGCATTCTCCACTTTTCGCTCCACTGTCTTTTGCACGTCATCCGGTAGTGTCTGACACACATCCACCGATCCCTGCACAATATCACTCCACTTTGCAGTTCCTCTCACGCCCACACCGTCCATCTGTCTCTGTGTGCCTTCATCCACAGCCCCAACAGTATGCCTGTCATCCTGTCTCCTCCCTGTCGCTTAGCACACTCAGCTGCAATGTGATCATATGAGCTACATATACGACAAGTTCTACGTTGACCCACATAAGTGACGTAAACCTGCGTTCTAAAGTCAGGCAACACTACGTAGGAAGGTATGGCCCTCCTCAGCGTCATTTTCAAATTGAAAGATCCCTCCGGTGTTCCTTCGTAGAAACCGTCGGACCATCTACCCATGACTGCATAATGAATGATTCCATAAACCTTAAAGGCCTCTCTCACATCATGTTCGTCGGCCTCAAACGGTAGGTTACGTATACGAATCCAAGTATATTGTCGTGATACGTCTTTCAACTTAACCTCCACCGACTCGTGACCTGTAGACGTCATCCTCAAACGTGTCACAAGCGCTCATACACCTGTGTTGCTAGCTCACGAAGATTCCACACTGCCGTTGAGGGCTATGCGAAACGCCCTTGTCGATGCCATACGTGTCTCTAATGATAGCTGGTAACAGGAGAGTTGCGTTATTTGGATAAATAGCCCCACGAACAAGCTCCACACAGACAGTGTTAATGCGCCGTCGATACTGCTCTGCCATCCTGCTTTGAAAACAAGTAGTTACCACTGCTCCACAAGAGGGCAGACCAGACCACCTGCCACGGCCAAGGCTGGGCAGCGAGTGAAATTTGAATCAGTCAGTCGCGACCTCTGTTTGTTTTTAATAAATTTCATGGATGAAAATGCTTGTTCGCATCTGTACGTTGTTCCAAAACGACAGATATAATTCTGTTCAAATATTCTTAGTGCTATAAAATGTTCACAGAGTAATGATCACCAAAAATTATTTCAGAAGCATTTGGGACTGAGGGAAGCTCATCAAATTTCTTTTTCAATTATGAATTTGTTTTAAAAAATAATTAAGTTTAAGATTTATTTTTAGTAACTCATTTCTTGCTATAAGTTATTTGATTTTCCGTTACAATTTTTTTATACAAATTAGTTAACACTTTTTGTATGAGTAGGCTTGCTTTTTTATTATTATCACTGGAGAGCAATGCGCTACTTCTAATCATGCAAGTGGCGCAATGCACCATAGGTTGGCCATCCCTGGGTTAGACAAATACATGAGTGGGTGTAAGTTGAACCTGACTAACTTGTGCTAATAGGTCTGATGTAATGCGCCTTCCTTCTTAACTAGATGTGACTTGGACCTAACTAGCTTAGGCCAGTAGGTGATTTGGACGTGCCGAGCATAGGCCAGTAGGCCTACTGCAGTATACTCCTTTCTTAGGTTCTTATAACCACCAGACAAGAATACTTTTAATCATATAATAGGAAATGAAACTTCCAGCATAGTATATACGCCGAGAAAAATAAGACTCTGTGATATCCTGTGTACACACGGATAACAAACATGTATAATTATGACTCAGGTGACGGCCACACCTGGTGGTATGTGGGACGATGTTTGTTCCAAGAGTCAGGTGTGTGCTAGAGTGCATATTTGGAGTGACCGAGGTATGCATTTTATGACTTTTTTCCCAGTTACCTGACGTTATCGCATCACTTCATTACCCTTTCAGTAAGATACTAGAAGGACCCCAATGGAAGTAAATCAGTTTGTCCGAATTTTTGGTGGTTTTGAAGATAATATACACATACGTTGCTAGGTATGATAAATGTACTTATCAGATCACTGCAGTAAGTCTGCTGGTCTATGTTAGGGGGATCTTGTTCACACCTAATCATTCTGTATAAGTTGTATCATGTACTTGTAGAAATAAATATTATTATTATTTTCATTCGTGTATTTGTCTAACATATTTTGGAAGATATTAAGAGTCGCTTCAGCTCCAGAACTGATAAACTTCTTAGTGCTACCCTCTTCATTATCTCCACTAACCTTCAATCAACCCTTATACAATAAATATCCTTATTATTCCAATGTCCACCCAGATTACTATGGATTACACACTACTCTCCATCATCCTTAATAATTTAATTTCCCTCCTTCATCACTGCCACACATTTAATCCCATCACAACTCTCTTACTCCTACAACTCGTAAAACAAAACGATGTGTCTGGAAGCAATGAGATCAGCCCCATTGCTTCCAATGTGTTGGGAAAAATCCGCTAAATAATACAACACGATTCTTGGAAAAATCCCTCAGTTGCCGGTTATCACCTCGGAGACCAACTCGTGGTTTTCCTTCACAGTGGACGAGCCTTTCACCGGCAGTACGCGTCAACCCTCGTCACCTGGCACACGTCTCCTCTACCACCACCAGTTATCCCTCGTCACCTGGCACACGTCTCCTCCACCACCACTAGCTTTGCTTTTCTACAGAAATACCTGGCACAGCCTTACCAGCAGACGTGTCGTCCATCTCTACCTGGAGTGCAGAAGCAAAGATGGCGTCCCTGCTCCTCTCTGCTGTGTTGTGTGGGGTGAGTAACTACCTATTGTATAGTCCCTAAAACCACTAAATACGGCACTACAGTATATTATGAGTATCTGTAGGTGAGCGTTCACCCAGAGCAGCAATGTATATTTCCCAAATGGTATATTTCGTAATGAGTTAGATTTTGATTTAATCCTTCCATTGTGAATTGAAGTAGCTAGGTATCCTTGATACCTAGTGACGTGCACACTAGTAAACAATAATTGGGAAAAGTTTCTCAACATTATTATGCAACTGCCGTGGTATTGGTAGTGGGTACCAATGATTTAAGCCAACAAGCTATTTTTAGGCTACAGTTGGCTTTTCAGTGTTGTATATCGACGAGTAAGCACCCACTGGTGTATCAGCAGTAGCACTGGTGTATCAGCAGTATCACTGGTGTATCGGCAGTATCACTGGTGTATCGGCAGTATCACTGGTGTATCGGCAGTATCACTGGTGTATCGGCAGTATCACTGGTGTATCGGCAGTATCACTGGTGTATCAGCAGTAGCACTGGTGTAGGCATCAGTTCAGCTAGCACTGGTGTAACAGCAGTACTGGTGTAACAGCAGTACTGGTGTAACAGCAGTACTGGTGTATCAGCAGTACTGGTGTAACAGCAGTAGCACTGGTGTATCAGTACACTGGTGTATCGCAGTAGCACTGGTGTATCGCAGTACACTGGTGTATCAGCAGTACTGGTGTAACAGCAGTACTGGTGTAGCAGCAGTAGCACTGGTGTATCGCAGTACACTGGTACAGCACTGGTGTAGCAGCAGTACTGGTGTAACAGCAGTACTGGTGTAACAGCAGTACTGGTGTAACAGCAGTACTGGTGTAACAGCAGTACTGGTGTAACAGCAGTACTGGTGTAACAGCAGTACTGGTGTAACAGCAGTACTGGTGTAACAGCAGTACACTGGTTATCGCAGTACACTGGTGTAGCAGCAGTACTGGTGTAACAGCAGTACTGGTGTAACAGCAGTACTGGTGTAACAGCAGTACTGGTGTAGCAGCAGTACTGGTGTAGCAGCAGTACTGGTGTAGCAGCAGTACTGGTGTATCAGCAGTACTGGTGTAGCAGCAGTACTGGTGTATCAGCAGTGTCTTGTGATTGTACAGTGTAAATATAGTGTAGTTGTGATAGCCATCGGACTGTTGCTAGGGTAATATTTACTTAGGTTCACACCCACAATTTATTACAAAAGATATACTTTTATATTTTTCTCTTACCTTAAATTGTAAATTAATATGCTAGTGACATTATATAGATAGAAACTTAAGATATTGAGCAGGTTGTAAAATTAATTACTAGTTTCTGACGTGTCCGCTTCTATAACTGAACACACAATAGTTTATTCAGTATGTATACTGACAGTTTGTCTTTTAATCCGTTTTCTGGATTACAGTATTTGAGTGGCGGCAAACAGATTATATAAAAGATTATTCACCGGTTGTGTATTAAAGATTTAAACCAGTTCATACGAGGCTACCAGACTTACACCTCCGCTGGTGCCTTTCCTTTGTGCTCTGCATACTGTTCTGTGCCTGTTATGCATAAGAAAGGGTTTTCTGTGTAATACATGTCGCTTAACCATAGTTTCAGATACTGTATCCCACTATAGAAATAGTTCCGTATAAAGCATTTATTCTCTATGGGAGGTAATTTGATTTAATCCATCCTCCAACCACATGATCCCTAGGGGTTGTTTCCGAGAAAATCCTAAACATCTTTTAAGTTTAGGCAAGCCTAGAGGAACGACACTACTACGTACTGTGAGCCAAAGCAGTTTTCAGCTGCTGTAAAACCACCCCATTACAGACTTATTACGGCGCTCACCTGGAGACAAGAGCTGGTCAGCTACCCATCCATCAACTTCAGTCTCATTACCCACCCGCCTCAACATCAACTCTTTTACTCTACTAACATTGGTAGGCCACTCGTCTTTTCCTCTTAAAATAACCACCCTTTATTTAATCATTGGGTAGCTTTAAAAATGGGTTAGACTAGTACATGGAGTATGGGTGAGAGTTGATCCTGCCTAGCATGGGTAAAACCAGTAGGCCTGCTGCAGTGCTCCGCCCATCTTATATTCTTGCCTGCTTTTCACCCTCGCCTATCTTCACCTCCCTCCCTCTCTTGCTTTATCATTTAACTTTTCTATTTGCCAAACCGTTTATTTAAACCACTTATGAATAACTTATGAAACACTGCCCTATTTTGACAGACGTAAGCCATCCAATATATTTATTTGCAGTTAACTAAATGTGAATTATCCTTAGATTAACAAACCCTAATCAAACTATTCGTAAAGACTTCTAAATAGATGCATTGTAAAGTATGTTAATGAAAGTGAACATTGTATGCTAGGTGGCCAGGCAGTAGTGCATGATTCATGACAGTACCTGGGAAGGTAGCCAGGTTTGTGTAGATAATGACAGTACCCACGAGTGGGAGGAATAAAGATAATGAGCCTAAGAAAAGGAGTACTGTTGCAGGCCTGCTGGCCCATGCTAGGCAGGTCAAGTTACACCCACAATGGTGCTTTATGAAGCACCAAGCCTAGCCTTGGGTGAAACTTTGTATTTAAAGTGATCCTTAGCTACCAGTCTCTATTCTCAGCAAGGACTTACCAGTTTTAATGGTCCATGTGCAGTCAATAAGCTTTAAACCTAAAACTTGCGACATATAAACCTGTATATAAATTTAGTTAATTGTAGTGGATTTCCATGACATATTAAGTACCTAGTAGTTTGGATAACACCCAGAAAACTGTTGGTAAAATTGCTGACAGTGTTAGGTAAAAGGCCACATGTGCAATTACTGCAACATTTTATTTGTGGCAACTTTTCGCTTCAAGTAACGGCTTGACAAAGCTCCTGGAGAGCGAAACGTTGCCACAATAAATGTCGCATTAATTGCACTTGTCCTTGTCCAGATAACTAATGCTAGGTGATCACTAAATTAGGTGAATAATTTAACATGTGCAACACCTGGTATCTTTACTGTAGGAGTCTTCAATAAAGCTACCCAAATGTTGCAAGTGTCTAATTCTTCATCTTGTCTGTATTGTATACCACACATGCGCAACTAAATAAGGTAAAGAGTCAAAGGACTCCAGGTCCTTCGACTGAGATGAATGCGCTACCACTGAGCTACAAGCCACGTCATTAAAATAGTGTTAAATGCAGTAAAAAGCTTTGAATATATAATTAGTATGGTGATACCAGACTGGAAAATGACATTAATTTCACATGGGCACGAAGTTAAGGAACTGTGTACACACTGCGCCCCCAGTCTGCTTTCAAGATAAGATTTTGTTCGGATTTTTAACCCCGGTGGGTTAGCCACCCAGTGCGTCATCGATGGATTTATTTCCATTGGGGTCCTTCAGTCTTGTCCCCCAGGATGCGAGCTACGCCAGTCGACTAACACCCAGGTAACTACTTACAGGTGTAAGGAAACACGTCCAAAGTTTCCACCCTTGCCGGGGATCGAACCCCGGACACTGTAAGGAGAGAGATTTGCCTACCAGGTTACTTTAATATTTTGCATTTCGTCATTTCTCTGTATACAGTATATATACTGCGCGACACTTGTATACCTACATGCATGAACATGTACGTACCTTGTAAATACATATAAATCGCTCTTTTAGTAATTCTTTAACTGATAAGGTTACATGGAACCTGTGTAGTTGACAGGCTTTAAAACGGTTAACAAAACGATTAATATTTAATATAACAAAAAAATGCGTTATTTGGTTGATTGAATTTCGCAGTTATAGCAGACACTGTGCTTGTTAGTCAAAACAATAGTTGGAGACAGTCCAGTTTGCAAGTTGTGCTCGATTAACCTCCATATTTACAAATTTTGGCTGGTGTTTCAAACATTTCATTTTAATTGTTTAACCCTTAAAGGATTATAAAGGACTCATGACTAACACATGACGTCGTGCGGGTTATTTGTGTATTGTTTCAGTCACGTTGTGCATTTTTTTGTTACGCAAGTCAGTGATGTGGCGCACATTGCTGACGCAGCGCACGTTCTTCCCCTTTAAGTCTGCCTCCACTTCCCCCACAGCACTGTATGACCCTAGTAGGTTTAGCGCTTCTTTTTTTATCATAATCCACTTCCCCCAGGGATGTGACCATTGAGGTAGGTCTAATTCATGAATGATTAAATCAAAGGACATAAAGAACAGGAATTTCTCTTAGCGTGTCATGAAATATTATCACTTGTACTAGGCTGCGCCATCTCAGCGTGACTCCACAAAACTACTGCAAACAATCCACTCAGTTAGGACTACCCCACGGGTGGGGCTTGAACTCGCGGCTAGCGAGTCTTACCTCCAGACCAACGCGTTAACCACTGGGCCAGCTGGCTACAATAAGATTCATCCAACTAGATATTTATGCACCATAGAAAGATTAGCATAGGCACCACAGTGACCACAAATAGTTTTTACAGGTGAATCTTCCGCCAGCGTGGCCGTGACGAACTCTAGCTCAAGTCTCCTCAAAGCCGTCATTGTGACTCGCGAAATCGTAATGATACGATTGCAAACAAACCATACCATGGGCGGGGATAACGCGTCGTTTTAAGACTTAACAGCGAATTCAAGCCCCGCCCGTGGTGTTTTTAGGACTAGTTTGCCATATGTTCAAACCCTCACCCGTTCCGTGGTTTATACTGTAATCTTTCGTTTCCTTGTCCCGCCGAATAGTAAACTCTTGCACGTATATTTCTGTTCACTTCGAATTTTGAATTTTGAAATGGCGTTTGTAAATAGGGTTATGTAAAAAAATTAGTTGTAAAGACATGCAATCTATAATTAGACAACATTTCTCCTTGTGTATCTTGATTGTGGAAACGTTTCGCCAACCAGTGGTTTTTCTGTCCAATACAGAGAAGACTGGTGAAATCAGGAGGCTGCAATGATCAGGCTGAGGGGACTGATTACCATTCTTCTCTATATTGACTGAGGAGGCCACTGATTGCCGTAACTTTTCCACAATAAAGATATCAAAATGTTAAGTCTCATTCATCAACCTTTCGCCTACATAGCAAGTGTTGCCTGACAAAATGGGGTTGCACTATATATAGGAAAGCCAGGTATGACAATGCTAAATCAAATAGACACTCATTGCAGTCTGCCTACTGGTCCACGTTGGGTGAAATTTTTAGTGTAACATTTCAGCACCGTGGTGAGTAGTAGTTTTTTTAATATTAATTTAGTGTAATTCAGTACAAAACAATAGTTAAAATATAAATTAAAGGGTTATTAAAGTATCATGTAGGTTAGCCGTTGCTAGCTGTAAATGGGGCCCCCCCCCATAGCAGTTCAAGCTTCAGGGCCCCAAAAATGTAGGTCCGCCACTGACTAGTGTGCTGAGTGGTGTGACTGACCATGGTTTTTCCTTGGTGGTAGTGTCTTTTTGAAATGTTTAGCTAATTGAAAGCTTACTGTATTTGAGTGTGATAGTTGTAGTGACTGACTAATCAGAACCCAGGAAGCTTTTAGCTTGCTAAACCCTTGATGGTACAGCTGGTCAAGGCATACCGTCGTGAACCACGCCACTAGGCACGCTAATTCATTCACTAAATGTGAAGTAGCAGCAGCAAGAGGCATTCTTGAGCTTCCCCAGCACTGTGGCTTCGGTCCAAAGCTAGGGTGTGGCTCCAAAAGGATCCTGTAGTGCTTGCTGTCTTTGCACCTTTTGACATCGTCTGTTGCTATGCAGCTGCCACACCCTTCGAGCCCAGTGTTAGCGGGGTTTGTGGCAGCCCAACGGTGCCTAGATTCTCCCTCCGAGCCCCGTGGAGGCGGGGAATGGGGCTAGGCCTGGGGACAGCTGGTCCCAGACGATGATGAGGTATTTGTACCTCCTCCCATGGCAGACATTGGTCTGAGACACTCCCACGACAGGGAGCCAAGGCCGAGCCACCTCTTGGAAAGGGCCTGGGCGGGGCGTTTATACCATCAAATCTACAACTACCTACCTACTCGTCACGGTATACTACTCGGTATATTAAATCTCAAACTTTACCCAAGTGAACAAGTAATGCTGGAATGCTTAATTTGCTGAATTCTTGCATTATCACTTTACTTTTTGCTGTATACCATGTTACACGATACATTATTCCAGTATCCCAGTTCATAGCTTTCCTTAAGGTCATCGTAAACGGCAGGCTAGGAAAGGTCTGGATGCGAATTGAATAGTGGATCTAGTCACCATCTCAGCAAGGCAATCTTCTAGGAAGTTGTCGGTTGCGAAGACTTCTCTTTGAGTGGAAGAGCGGTAACCTTTGTATCAAACCAGGGGACAGGTGGGGCTTGAACCCATGGCAAGCCAGTTCTGAAACTCAGACCAGTGCGTTAACACACTGGCCTGCTATGTCCATAGTCTGATACTGCAGCACATCCTACCAGACCTGAAACGCTGGTTGAACAAGCTAAACGTATCTTGGTTTAAAATTACTGTTTGTGGTCAATTTCTCGGCGTTTCCATGCCAACATCCATTATAGGGTTATCTACACTTTAATTTTCTTTAAAAACAGAAACCAGTATTTCTAAATTTTATTAGTGCCTATGAAAAATGTATAATACATTTGGATACACAAATGCAGTATAACGCTATCCTGTATATTGCACTTCTCTCCAGTGTCGGTATTTTATACCACTTCTCCCCATATTTTCATTCTTGCACCTTTAAATTCTCAAGAATTTTTTTGTTTAACAGATTTTGAGTGTGGCCGGAGCAACATCTCCGCCCTTCATACCTGTCCCGCCGTAAGTACTTGCTGCTGGTGTATCATTATTTGTATTTTTTAGTTTTCTCCTGTTTGAAAATCAGTATTAAACATAATCTTAAGTGATAAATCACATTATTACCGAGATAGTTCAAAAGATTACCGGAAAATCTTCGCCTTTTTTTTGTATTTTAAAAATCTGTGCTTTATGGACTACTAATGGTGACATGTGCATAAACTCTACAGCAACCCGTCTCTGTCAGTGTGTCCGCCCAGCAACTCCGGTGGCTTCTTGACCCATAAACCATGCGAGAGAGACGAGGAGTGTGGCCCTAACAAGTACTGCTGTCAGGTGTTTGCTATTAAGGCCTGTATGGGAAGATACCAGCCTTCACAATCGTAAGTTCCTAAACTAATATGTAAATATTAATGCATTTTTGATAGTATTTGAGATGCATATGAAAGTTAGGTATTCGACTGAAGCCTACACGGCAGGCTTCTCCAGTCAAATGAAGGTCCCTCAGCCTGGCTGAGGGACTGACCACCTCAAAACTACTATTTTCAGGGTGGTGGACTGATTACATCGTCCTTACATTGCTTTTGCTATCTCTGTACGGGAAGTTAGTGTTCTTATGAGAAACTTAATTATAATAAATATAATGTTGCATATTTAATACAGTAGAACCGGAATTTTCCACAGTCACTTTTCATTGTTTTTTTTAAGATGTGCAGAAACTTGAAGTTAAAATAGGTTGAGACAGAATTATATTAAATCATCATCTTTTAACATTGCTGTTACATAGACATGGTATACATTTCAGAGATGTTTTCTCACAATTGAGAAATGAGACTTGTGCAACATTTGGGTATCTTTATTCTGGAAACGTTTCGCCCAGCCAGTGACTTCTTCAGTCCAGCTCAGAGAAAGGTGGAAAATGAGTAGTAGTTTAAGGTAATCAGTCCCTCAGCCTGGAGTCGATGTGTTCAGTCCATCAATCTTGGACTGACGAAGCCACTGGCTGGCGAAACGTTTCCAGAACAGATACCAAAATGTTGCATCCAGTTGTTTTCAAGGTGGTGTCACAGCTGTCACTGCTTTTGCAGGAAGTTTTAGTTTAGTTTGTTGTGGATTGTCAACACTTATATTTCTGAATAACTTTTCTGCTTCGTTTATGAAAAGTGAAAAAAATCGGGGAACAGGTGAGTTTTAGGACTCTTGCCATGGGTTCAAACTCCACCCATTCCCTGATTTCTTTGTAATTGTGTTAAGATTTAGCGAGTCATGAAAAGTGAAATATTCAACTACGATATAAATTACTTTACGTAGTCTCGAGTTTTTTGCATGGGAACCTTGGTCACATATCCAAAAATTTCTTCGACAGGTCTTCCTGCCCACCACCTGACCCGTTCCTCAGCTGCTTCATATTCAACCACCAGTGTAACAACGATGACGAGTGTAGGAAGAACGATGCTCATGGCCACTGTTGTCTGCAACCAAGATGTGGTAGACACTGTGTAGACACTGTGTAGTCACTGTGTAGTCACTGACTCCTCGACATAGTATCCGTATTTAGCAAAACAAAATTATTTTTATTAGCTGCTTGCCGTGAATTCCATCCACTAAACGAGACTAAAATAAAATAACCTAGTGGGTTTAGCGCTTCTTGATTATCTAATTTGTGCTCCTTATTCACATACGTTAATCTCCAATGACATCTCTGCCGCCTCGCATCCATATAAGAATAACTACCACTATGCCTTGGTTCATTATTTCCTCTTTGTACCCACTAAAAGTTTCCAAAACAACTCCACATCCTACTTACCTTTCCTCTTCTGTCGAAATATCCTCTCGTATATCTACATATATTTATCTCCCATAATCTGAATGGTTGTGTTTTTGGTTGTTTTGTGGGGGGGAGGGGGTTAATTTCAGCTCTGAGAGTAAGTGGAGTAGAATGCTTACTCTAAACAAATGAAACACCGGCAAGAAGTGGCCTAAGTTGAAATGCGTGTCGTAAAAGGCGACTAGAATGCTTGGAGCTAGAGGCTAGTAAGTCTTGTTTATAAAAAAAAAAAAAAATAACCTGGGACGTTTGAATGCGCGTGGATGTAGTACAGATGAAAAGAAAGAATTGAATATTCATGTTATGAAAAATCTTGTCCCAACGCGAAAAGCTAACGGGGGAGAGAGAATATCAGAGAGGTAGAATAAATGGTGGTTAAATCGGAATTGAAGCTGATAAGCAACTATGGAGGCTTGGTCATGGACTGGGCCGCGGGGGCGTTGACCCCCCTGAAACATCCTCCAGGTATGGAAGGTGATGCAAGTGTTTAAAGAACTGTATGAATTATAATAATAGTAGTTAGTGGGTTTAGTATTCATGCAGCTGGGGAAGAGGTGTAGAGGAGAGAATTTGGGAAATGTTTAGAGAACGGTTACGGAGTTTGAAAAAAATTGTGGGGATCCAAATCGTACGGTAGAAACTAATATGGCGTAGTAGGACAGTCTGGGGTGCCAGATATAAATTCTAGGTTTACTTAAAATATGAACACGATCTCGCCCTATGCAGTAGCCCTCTAGTGCCTTACGATCCCCGTGATTGCGAGAGGCGCTATAAATTGAGACTTCGTGGGACCTTCCTCTTCGTCCTCAGCAACAGGATTGGTACGTCGTTGGATGCTTTCCAAAGGGCAAGCCGCCTCCCTCTGCACTCCTGTTTCTCCTCTACAGTACCGACAACTGTTCGCCTTCAGCTAGCACCAGGATTCTGTGCGTCGTAGGCCGCCTTTCCCAAAGAAGAACGCCGCCCTCTGCACTCCTGGTGTTGACCTCTCACCTCAAGTAACCACAATGCCTCTCAATTTACTGGAGCCTCCCAAGAGTGTCGTCTGCACGAGACAGTTTGGGTTGTCGTCCAGGGTGTACGCAGTGCTCCATCGGCAACAGTTCACTAAATTGCATTTTCAGTTCCCACACATCCTACGACGCATCTACAGAAAGCTTTAATCCATCGCAGGGTAAACAAGACATAATTATCATAAACTGCCCTTAATGCCATGGCATGCTAGTGGCTCTCCTTGCATTTCAGTTTTATGATTGTAACTACCAATATATATGTATACTTGCAAAGAAATAAATTATTTATTTTAAACAGAGCCAGCCTCTACCTTCACCACATTACACCAGGCCCCCTCTCGGGCTCAGACCACATACCTATTCTCATTCCCACAAGACAAATTCTTTCATACTCTCTGCCAAACTGGGACTCTTTTAAAACACCTAGACAATGCTAACCTCTCTTAATTTCGACAACAAACCTACATCAAACTTTGACACACAGATAACGCATATACAAGACTATCACACAGGCTGTTGAAAATGCAGTTCCTTGAAAACAGTTAAGATACTCCTTCAGCCCGTCTGACTCCTGTATTACCGTCACCGCTTTGCCACTAACCAACACAGATATGCACAAGTCAGTCGAGATCTTGCCTTCCTGAGGAACATCATCCGTAGCTTGGATGAGGATCATGCCAGACACTGGCTATCCCTCATCCAGGCCTCTGAATCACGCCGCATACGAGACCCCGGAGAATTCTGGGTCTTTATCCCTCACCGGAGTCTCAAAAACAACACAATTCCAGCACATAACACACAACAACAAACATTACAGACCTAGCACAAGCTGCACATGCATTCAAAGACATATGGGAAAGCATCTTTCACCCTCACCCAGCTGCACAACAACACAAAGAATATTGAACACTGGGTTTCAACACACACCACCTGTCCTGACCCTATTACATATACAGCTATCTTCTCTCGCCTCCACCCACCTCAACACACCTTTCTCCCAACATCTTGTTAAATCCTTAATCCTTCATATTCCAACCAAAGCACCCGGTGCTTCTAGACTTTCCCACCATATTTTCCGCCACCTCCCAGACTGTCATTTCCGCTCTTACTGATCTATACAATGCTTGTCTTGCTTGTGGCTGCTTCCCTCTCCTATTTATTGAACACTTATCCCCAAACCCAACAACGACCCAACTAACCCGAGAAACTATAGGCCTATCAGTCTACTAGAAACCCTCGGGAAGACCTTTGAACGACTAATAAACAAAAGACTGAGGACTCAATTAGACTAACCACCTCTTGACTGACCGGCAATTTGGCTTCCGCCAACACCGCTCGACGCAAGCAACTCTCAATATCATTCTTGTAAAATCCTAATAAGGCCCAAGGATGTACAACAGCCCTGGTTGCTAAGGACGTGTCGAAAGCCTTCGACACGGTCTGGCATTCAGGACTCGAGTATAAGCTATAACTTTTTTTTTGACCTTCCTCTGAATGTCAAAAAGTTACTATGCAACTTCCTTGATGGCCGTACGATGCGAATTAACTTACGAAACTGACTCCTTCACCCTTCATGCAAGAGTACCCCAAGGCTCTGTGATCTCCCCTACTCTATATATCCTATACACGAACGACATTCCTGACCCCGCACATCACAACACACACTAGCATATGCTGATGACATCACACAACTCGCCACACATGAACAATGCAGGTATCCATCACTCAGAACACAACGCGAGGTAGACAGAATCAGTGCCTGGGAGATCCTTTGGCGCATTAAAACTATGCCAATAAATCTAAAGATTACTTACTTCCCAAGAAGACGCCCGCCACTACCTGTCGAACTCAGAACCACCAGTACAAAAACACCCATCCCACGAACACGCAACACCACTGACCTAGGAGCTAACCTGGACTCCAGTCTTAGATTACACAAACGCCAAAAGAGCTATGGCCAGTTCTTTCCTTGGGCGACTGTACAAGCTCATAGGCTCTCACCCTCACACTAAACTACACCTGTACAAGGCCCTCATACGGCCACTTGTCATATATACACCTCTTGCTCTTTCTCTTGCTGCAAAGACCAGTGTCCTGAAACTGCAGCGTATTCAGAACCGTGTATTGCGGTGGGTGCTGGGCGTGGCATGGGACGACTTTGCTAAAAGTCTCTCTCCACGTCAGGACTGGCACCCCGGTGCTGAACGTGTTCTGGAAAGAACTGTGACAAGCAGATTGACAGACTAGAAGCCCACCAAGACACATGGACAATCTACCTCGACGAAATAATTAGACGGCCAGATGACACTAAACCTCTTCCAATCCCTATAAAAGTCTGCTCCCTATTCCTAACCTCTCGTCTCAAACTTCTGCCCTGCCCTCTGCAGGGGTGGACCTTAGACATCCTTTTTACGAAGCCAGCTTCCCTTGTTTCCCTCTCCAACCCATTTCATTGCATTGAGAAAGAGAGAACAGCAAACTTGCGTATGACGCTCAGGCGACACCTGTAAGAGTCCTTTGCCACCTTAAACCCTGACCGGTTCTGTCATTGTGCTTATACAGTCTTGCAGTCAACACGGTCAAACAACTGTTCCCTCTACCTTGCCAACCAACGCCATGCAGCTGGGTTTAGCCCCGGCTCTTTCTCTCCTATTCCTTCCTCTCCCCCACTTATCTTCCACTATCCAAAATCTCCCTTTCACCCACACTAGTCTTACCTGGGAGTATTCTATGCTATGCTATGGAGAAGGTAGGCGGTGCGTTGAGACATCTATAAATGCCAAGTTTATACATGGAGGGCAAAAGGGAATTTTAAAAAGAGCATACTCTTACCAACACTTTATATGGATGCGAATGTTAAGTTGCAGCTGCGAGGCTGGAGAGATGTTTGAGGACGTGTTTGTGAGTATTATAGTGACTTCGAGCTGTATAACCCCTGTGGTTTAGCGCTTCTATTTGATTATAATAATAATAGTGACTTCGAAGCGTGAATAATAGAAGACGGTGTGGAGTTCGAAGCGTGAATAATAGAAGACGGTGTGGAGTTTCAAAGTATAATTCAGAGGGATGAGAAGAGGTTGAGGTAGTTTGGGTATAGAAAATGAACCAGAATACAATGAAGGGTAAATAAATCTTTAGCTAGAAGGAAAGGAAGAGGTTTAGGCTTCATGAAAGAGAAGAAGTTTTAGATTGTGGTGGTGTGTGGGCAAGGAAACCGGTTTGTTGGATTCCCCCCATTATATATATATTTATATATATTATTTATATATATTTATATATATTTATATATATATTTATATATATTTATATATATATTTATATATATTTATATATATATTTATATATATTTATATATATATTTATATATATTTATATAATTTATATATATTTATATATATATTTATATATATATTTATATATATTTATATATATATTTATATATATTTATATATATTTATATATATTTATATTATATTTATATTATATTTATATTATATACTATATTTATATCTATATTTATATCTATATTTATATCTATATTTATATCTATATTTATATCTATATTTATATCTATATTTATATCTATATTTATATCTATATTTATATCTATATTTATATCTATATTTATATCTATATTTATATCTATATTTATATCTATATTTATATCTATATTTATATCTATATTTATATCTATATTTATATCTATATTTATATCTATATTTATATCTATATTTATATCTATATTTTTTCTAATTTATATCTATATTTATATCTATATTTATATCTATATTTATATCTATATTTATATCTATATTTATATCTATATTTATATCTATATCTATATCTATATTTTATATCTATATTTATATCTATATTATATCTATATTTATATCTATATTTATATCTATATTTATATCTATATTTATATCTATATTTATATCTATATTTATATTTTTATATCTATTTTATATCTATTTTTATATCTATTTTTATATCTATTTTTATATCTATATTTATATCTATTTTTATATCTATATTTATATCTATTTATTTATTTCATGTCTAGAATAAGTTTTGTAAAAAAAACATGATCTAACAAGTCTTGTTTAGTTGCCAGTGAATCTTCCTTATTTTTCAACATTTTTCTGTAAAGATTGATTTAAATAATTACTTAGGAATTACTTTAATAAGACTGTATACCGTAAGATGTGGAAAAATACGCTTGTGTAGACTTCAGGACATTTCTTAGAGGAAACTTTTCGCCACGAATGACATTTTCATTGGCACTGAAGAAGCCACTAGTGGCGAAACGTTTCCTCTTATGTACTGTATTGTACGTAAGTGTCCTTTACCACCTCTTGTAGGTATCGCCATACCATGTTTCAGACTATAAGAGATGTTTACTTAGCAATGTAAAAGTTTATTTAGGTACAGGTCTACACAAGTACAATTATCATACATAGTAACGTGTAAATTACCCAGGATAACCCTTAAAAAAAATCAGTGACTTGTTTCCACTGCATAGTGCAACCACGTTAATATTCAGTGGTTTATACTGGTAGTGTAAATTGTTTTTTATTATACCCATCGTCACCAAGCTGAGCTAAGGTTTATAACTATGAAACTTGTGATCAACCATCGTGATCAACCATCGTGATCAACCTTCGCTCAAGAGCTTCCATCACTACCATAATTTTATTTTGGTTGAACTGTTATTTTTAATTCCTGTGTATTTTAACTTAATGTATTGGAATAGCTTAAATAAAAATGCATATGATATCGACCTAATTTTTCTTTGTCCTTTAAATACCGGTAAGCCAGCGGAAGGCCTCGGTCAGATGATCAAAAGCTCCAACGGCGGGTCATCTGAGTAAGACCCGCGTCAGGAAACACTTGTCCTGTTTCCTGACGAACCTTACCTAACCTAACCTCTGGCTTCGCTATTTAAGTATCTTTGCTTTTTGACCACTTAACAATATTGATCTTTGCATCAAGTTCAAAGTTGAATGACAATCTAACTCTTCGTTTTCTCTCATCGATGCTTGTGTCCATCACTTGGCAACAGGTTTTTCTTTATCCGTTTATTGCAAAACAATGCACAATGGCATGTACAGTCACCTTTTCTTACCATACTCTGTCAAAAAAAGTGTCCTTATTTCTCTATCAGTGCCGTCCGCATCTGTGACTCAGTTTCTTGACTCAGAAATTTCCAGTCTTCACAGTTCGTTCTCTCACCTTGGCTACCCTCCCGATTCCATAAGCACTGTTTACTCACATGTTATACGGACTTTCAACTCTCCCAGACTCTTCTTTGAAATCTCCTATCCTTTGCCTTTCCTATATATCCTGCCTCCTAAATCTTAACATTCTGTTCTTTAGACATCAGACTTCTCCGACAGACTTAGAGCACAAAATAAGTTTTAGCCTTGACAATAACAATGTTCTTTTATGGCCGAGTTCGCTGCCAAAACTGTCTACCCTTATTCTAGCTATCAAAGGCGTCTTGTTGATGCATCATTTATACACAATATTCCTAATATAAATAATCTTAGTTCTGGTTATATCTCTGTAGATGCCTTCCATTTCCTTTATCTTGTCAAATGTTCCAAACTTCAGAACACTTGTGACTTGACCTGATCTTCATCTCTTCTCCCTACCTCTTCACCTTTCCTATATTTCCATTGCTTTTCCTGTCTTCTTCCTAGGAGGGGTTCTTAACTATGAGATTTTTGTCTTGCAAGGATTTTGTCTTACCCCCGTGGGCCATTAGCTCTCCTGAATTGCTCCTCTTTTTTTTTTTTTTGTTCCTTAGACTACCTTCCCTATTACCGTTACTACTCCTACTATTTATTCGTTAATACTACTCTGTTCCTTTCCTCCACTTCCGCCACTATTACTTCTACTATTAACTACTACAGCATTACTACTTCATCCTCTCATTCTACCACTTGACCCTGCAACCTCTTGCATATATACGTAAACAATAATTTCAACCATTCCTAATCCAAGGCGATACTGTAAGAAGAATCCTAGTGAGTCCCTAACTGAGAAAGAGGATGGATAATAACAGTAAAATGATGGTGATGGCAGTGTAGGGAGATAGCATTGATGGTGATGACAGTGTAGGGTGATAGCATTGATGGTGATGACAGTGTAGGGTGATAGCATTGATGGTGATGACAGTGTAGGGTGATAGCAGTGATGGTGGTGACAGTGTAGGGTGGAAAAATAAACACATAAGCAGTATAATGTGATCCTTTTTTGACAACGTTTCGCCCACGCAGTGGGCTTTATCGAGTCAGACATCTCTTTTTTTTTTTTGTCTGACTCGATAAAGCCCACTGCGTGGGCAAACGTGTCAATAAAGGATCACATTATACTGCTTATGTGTTTATTTTTCCGTGACTTAAAGGACCTGCAGTGTACCATTCTTGAGTTCTAGGTGGGATAGCGTTGAAGAAGTTTCTTGACAATAGGTTCAGCTATGTTGTAGAAGCCGTTGTTCTGGTTGAAGTTGTTGGATATGCAGATAAGTGATGATTCCAGGATTCTTCGGTATTGCGTGTTGTCTTCTCTGGCGATGAGTCTTGCGTTTCTCTCTCTCTCTCTCTCTCTCTCAGTTACAACACATTTGCGGTACTACACAGGATTTTTTATGCTGTCTAAGCTATCACGTACATTATGAACTTTTGTCTTAATTATTTTTTTATTAATGCATCGGCCGTTTTCCACCAACAATACACAGATAACCTGCACATAGAAGCTTACGACGACGTTTCGGTCCCATTTGTCCAAGTCGGATCGAAATGTCGTCGTAATCTCCTCTTTCCTATGTACAGGTTATTTATATAGTGTACTTCTTGTAATGGTATTAGAAGTAATTCTTCCTAAAAGAGCAAAAGAATAAACAAGTCACTACACACTGGCTGGAACAATTCACTAGTAACCCCAAAATTATGACGACGTTTCGGTCCGTCTTGAAGTATTACCAAGTTACAAACTAAGTGTGACTTAATGGTCATACGTTTCAGTGTCGTAAGTGCGATTATTTGCGTCAAGTGCCCTAATCTGAGCTTCGGTGTTTCGTATCTACAATCTGCCTGACTTTGTTTACCAAAAGGAAGATTAAATTATCCATAACAATTTCTCGCAAAAGATACAAATACTACACAGCAAAATAAAAATGTACTGTTGATCATTGCAGACATCTGCAATATTATCAGTTAAAAGGAATGTTGCACGAGACTGAGCCACGACCTGATGATTTTGACGACACCAGCGGCCACCCTCAACATCATGCTACTAATCTTCCTGATTAATGAGGGTTTTATCAATCATTTGTGCATCCATAAGCAATACTTCCTTTCATTGGGTCATCTGACCTGCAAGGAAGCAGTCACTGTGGCAAAAAAAAATATATAATAAAAATGAGGATTGGAACATCAGGTTAAGTACATTTGCGCTAAATAACATTTTTCAAAAAGGCAGCAGATGTATGCACTGTACAGTCGTCTACCCAGAGAATCAAAGCGTGTACAGATGTTGGGGAACAGTGCATCATCTCACTTCCTGACAACTCTAAGGCAGAAGAAATACTTCCTAACATCCCTATAACTCATCTTAGTTTTCAACTTCCAGTTATGTCTCCTTGTTGCTCTGTGCCATCTCTGTAACGTTCTGTCCCTGTCCACCTTGGCAATTCCTCTCAGTACAAAGAAGGATGGCAAAGTTGATCCCACTATACATCTACCATCAATACACCATACATCTACCATCACTACAATATACATCTACCATCATTACAATATACCCAATATACATCTACCTTCACTACAATATACATCTACCATCACTACACTATGCATCTACCATCAATACACCATACATCTACCATCACTACAATATACATCTACCATCACTACAATATACCCAATATACATCTACCTTCACTACAATATACATCTACCATCACTACACTATGCATCTACCATCAATACACCATACATCTACCATCACTACAATATACATCTACCATCACTACAATATACATCTACCATCATTACAATATACATCTACCATCACTACAATATACACAATATACATCTACCATCACTACAATATACATCTACCATCACTACACTATGCATCTACCATCAATACACCATACATCTACCATCACTACACTATACATCTACCATAACTACACTATACATCTACCATCAATACACCATACATCTACCATCACTACACTATACATCTACCACCAATACCTCATACATCTACCATCACTACACCATACATCTACCATCACTACACTACACATCCACCAACACTACATACACTACACATCCACCAACACTACATACACTACACATCCACCACTATTATGCTATATAAAGTGGCACATTACACACCTTCCACAACTACACTATACATCTGCCACCTCTACACTACACATCTACCAATACTATGCTACTTATCACTATAATTTCTGTAGCATATAAAGTCGCACATTACACATTCTATCACTATAATTTCTCACCATTATATTACTTATAAAGTCGCACATTACACATACTTGAATCATCACTATAACCTGTGTAATATTATATTACTTTATAGTACCACTTAAGTTATTCCAACATCACTATAATTTCTGTAGCATATTATATAGGCGTACATTAAACATTCTATCACTATAATTTCTCTCACCATAAAGTCGCACATTACACATACTTGAACCATCACTATAACCTGTGTAATATTACTTTATAGTACCACTTAAGTTATTCCAACATCACTATAATTTCTCTAACATTATATTTTTTAGAAAGTGGTAACATTAAGTTAAGAAATAAATATTGAGTTGTGAAGTTGAGTTCAAATCTAATAAATTGTTCTCTTCCTCGCTACTAAATATTAACTTAAAAATGGCTAAGTGGGTAAAGAAGTTCTTGGAGCCACGTTTAGTGTTGCGCATTGTCAAGTGGATTATTACTTTTGGCACTGGAGAATTAACTAGCATACCTATTATATTACATCGCCTGGGATTGGTTCTGCTTGTGGTTCTCTTCGCCAGACTTCAGCTGACCGGTAGTGACATCAAGTGTTACAACAGGAACGGAGGTCAACCTATACCCCCTGAGTATATTGACATGTGTGTTACTAAACATTATTCAGTGGGGTATAACGATGGTGATGGCAGCCACACCAGGTCTAAAGTTCTGAAATACATCTTCTGGCTATCTTACTTATTTATCCCATATTTTGGCCTTGTTTTTGCCGAGTATATTCTTGGTGATAATCGACTGCAAAAACCATTACCAGATTCTTCAGTCCATTATGACTTGGAGAGTGGAGGTGCCACTGCTAGGAAGATAGCAGTGGAGACCCTGGGCCACTATGTGGGTAGTTTTTCAAGGCTGTTCCATTCCTCCATAGTGATTAATATGCTGATGCTTATATTAGATATGTTTTCCTTGTTGAGTTACTACTGGCTAACCAACGGGAAAATATTTGAAATTTTTACTAAAAATCATATTTCTCGTGATGCAGTTAAATACGCAGATTATATGTCGCTGGTGTTCCCATCCTTCGCCAGGTGTGACATTGAAGTAGAGGACTACATCCATGGTGACTCTTCAACCCACTACGGATGTTATATCCCACAAGCTACTGTATTTCAAGAAATAGTCACTATATCTGTGCTATTGTTTACAGTCTTGGCTGTGGTGACCCTGCTGCACCTGGTGTACCTGTGTATCGTGTGTTGGATACCCTGTGTTCGTATGTCTTTAATGACCTGTGGAGGAGCCGTAGCTAAGATCTATGAGGCGAGAGTGATGAGAGTGGTGAGCACAGGTGACCTGCTAGCCCTCTCATACATCAGGAGGCAAGTCACTGCTCGGGAATACAATTATATCATTATTCATGTTGCTACACGTCAAGTGGAAGAAGAGTGAAGTGGGAGCCAAGAAGAATGAGTTGGGATGCCAAGAAGAATGAGTTGGGATGCCAAGAAGAATGAGGTGGGATGCCAAAAAGATTGAGATGACACCAAGAAGAATGAGGTGTGACGCCAAGAAGAATGAGGTGTGACGCCAAGAAGAATGAGGTGGGAGCCAAGAAGAGTGAGGTGTGACGCCAAGAAGAGTGAGGTGTGACGCCAAGAAGAGTGAGGTGGGAGCCAAGAAGAGTGAGGTGGGGCGCCACAATATTTTTGATCGCAGTAAGAATCTTATATTTTTTTAAGAACTTAATCATGTAAGGATGTTTTTATTATTTATTTAATTATTATTATTATTATTATTATTATTATTACTATTATTATTATTAAAAATAACCAATAAAAATGGAATACAAGTTATTCATGAAAAACAAAAAAAGTAGCGATGATAGTAGAATATACTGATTGTTGGTACACTCTGTGAACTATGTAACACTGTCCCATGGTACATTGGTACAGTGTTAGTAGTAAATGGTACAGTGATACAATGTTAGTAGTACATGGTACAGTGGTACAATGTTAGTAGTACATGGTACAGTGGTACAATATTAGTATATGGTACAGTGGTACAATGTTAGTAGTACATGGTACAGTGGTACAATGTTAGTAGTACATGGTACAGTGGTACAATGTTAGTAGTACATGGTACAGTGGTACAATGTTAGTAGTACATGGTACAGTGGTACAATGTTAGTAGTACATGGTACAGTGGTACAATGTTAGTAGTACATGGTACAGTGGTACAATGTTAGTAGTACATGGTACAGTGGTACAATGTTAGTAGTACATGGTACAGTGGTACAATGTTAGTAGTACATGGTACACAGTACAGTTATAGTTGGACATGGTGCAGTGGTACATGGTACAATGTTAGTAGTACATGGTAGAGTGGTACTTGGCACAGTGGTACATGGTACACAGTACAGTGTTATAGTAACCACAAACTTCTGCTGAACACTCTTAACACTATATTCTTAAACCTACCCCAAATATCTTCCACCCCATTGCCTATACTCTCACTAGCCCATCTATTAAGTAAGTAAATTTATTCAGGTATACACAAATACAGTTACATAGATTATCATACATAGCAGCATATGTCAGACATTGACTTATTTCCTTTGGGGTCCAATAGTTGTTTATATCTTACTCTAACTGCCTCCTCCTTTAGTTTATAAACCTTCACTTCTCTCTTACTTGCTGCTTCTTTTTTCCTTGTAACCTATGTACCTTTTACTCTCACTGTAGCTACAACTAAAAAGTGATCTGATATATCTGTGGCCCCTCTATAAACATGTACATCCTGAAGTCTACTCAACAGTCTTTTATCTACCAATATTTAGTCCAACAAACTACTGTCATTACAACCTACATCATATCTTATCCTCTTTTTCTTAAAATATGTATTACCTATAACTAAACCCCTTTCTATATAAAGTTCAATCAAAGGGCCCCCACTATCATTTACACCTGGCACCCCAAACTTACCTACCACACCCTCTCTAAATGTTTCTCCTACTTTAACATTTAGGTCCCCTACCACAATTACTCTTTCACTTGGTTCAAAAGTTCCTACACACTCGCTCAACATCTCCCAAAATCTCTCTCTAGCCTCTAAACTCCTCTGTTCTCCAGTTGCATACACACTTATTATGACCCACTTTTCGCATCTGACCCTTATTTTAATCTACATAATCCTTGAATTTATACATTTATATTCATCCTGGCCTACATGTTCACTTGGACCCAGGCCTACATGTTCTCTTGGACCCAGGCCTACATGTTCTCTTGGACCCAGGCCTACATGTTCTCTTGGACCCAGGCCTACATGTTCTCTTGGACCCAGGCCTACATGTTCTCTTGGACCCAGGCCTACATGTTCTCTTGGACCCAGGCCTACATGTTCTCTTGGACCCAGGCCTACATGTTCTCTTGGACCCAGGCCTACATGTTCTCTTGGACCCAGGCCTACATGTTCTCTTGGACCCAGGCCTACATGTTCTCTTGGACCCAGGCCTACATGTTCTCTTGGACCCAGGCCTACATGTTCTCTTGGACCCAGGCCTACATGTTCTCTTGGACCCAGGCCTACATGTTCTCTTGGACCCAGGCCTACATGTTCTCTTGGACCCAGGCCTACATGTTCTCTTGGACCCAGGCCTACATGTTCTCTTGGACCCAGGCCTACATACTCTCTTGGACCCAGGTCCAGGATGAATCTTACCATTTTGTTTTGTGATTTGTAGTCTAGCTTTCAGTTTTTTTTTGTCAAGGCAGAGTACCATGAAGGCAAGCGTATCAATATGACTTGTATAAGGGCTAGACGTAGGGTCCTGCGAGCCTCAGTAGGTAGACACTGTGCCCAGTAGGTAGACACTGTGCCTCAGTAGGTAAACACTGTGCCTCAGTAGGTAGATACTGTGCCTCAGTAGGTACTGTGCCTCAGTAGGTAGATACTGTGCCTCAGTAGATACTGTGCCTCAGTAGGTACTGTGCCTCAGTAGGTACTGTGCCTCAGTAGGTAGATACTGTGCCTCAGTAGGTAGATACTGTGCCTCAGTAGGTAGATACTGTGCCTCAGTAGGTAGATACTGTGCCTCAGTAGGTAGATACTGTGCCTCAGTAGGTAGATACTGTGCCTCAGTAGGTAGATACTGTGCCTCAGTAGGTAGATACTGTGCCTCAGTAGGTAGATACTGTGCCTCAGTAGGTAGATACTGTGCCTCAGTAGGTAGATACTGTGCCTCAGTAGGTAGATACTGTGCCTCAGTAGGAATTGTCTCAGGTGATACTGTGCCTCAGTAGGTAGATACTGTGCCTCAGTAGGTAGATACTGTGCCTCAGTAGGTAGATACTGTGCCTCAGTAGGTAGATACTGTGCCTCAGTAGGTAGATACTGTGCCTCAGTAGGTAGATACTGTGCCTCAGTAGAGTGATACTGTGCCTCAGTAGGTAGATACTGTGCCTCAGTAGGTAGATACTGTGCCTCAGTAGGTAGATACTGTGCCTCAGTAGGTAGATACTGTGCCTCAGTAGGTAGATACTGTGCCTCAGTAGGTAGATACTGTGCCTCAGTAGGTAGATACTGTGCCTCAGTAGGTAGATACTGTGCCTCAGTAGGTAGATACTGTGCCTCAGTAGGTAGATACTGTGCCTCAGTAGGTAGATACTGTGCCTCAGTAGGTAGATACTGTGCCTCAGTAGGTAGATACTGTGCCTCAGTAGGTAGATACTGTGCCTCAGTAGGTAGATACTGTGCCTCAGTAGGTAGATACTGTGCCTCAGTAGGTAGATACTGTGCCTCAGTAGGTAGATACTGTGCCTCAGTAGGTAGATACTGTGCCTCAGTAGGTAGACACTACCTCAGTAAGTAGATACTGTACCTCAGTAGGCAGATACTGTACCTCAGTAGGTAGATACTGTGCCTCAGTAGGTAGACACTGTCTCAGTAGGTAGACACTGTCTCAGTAGGTAGACAGTGCTTGTCTGTAGAGGAACTTCAGTCTGGCATTCGCTTTCTTTACTACACTGTTCCCTATCAATTCTTCTGACATGCATGGGTCAAAGAGGATTTCCAGATATTTTACAGAGGAAACTGAAGTGATGGATTCCCCATTACACCGGACATTAAAATTATTTACCCTTCTCAGTTTACTTTTCGTGCCAAAGAGTATGGCTTCCGTTTTCCCGAGGTGTAACGATAGTTTGTTGTCTACTAACCATTTGCTGCAGGACTGCAGTTCCAGTGTTATTACATTAGCTACATCTTGTGGGTCGTTACCTGACACTAACAAAGCACTGTCATCTTTTTAAAACTTTTAGTTTTGTTTCTAATGTCACACTTTCTTTTCTTTTTTTTTGTGGCCACAAACATCAGGGGGCGCACAGTGCACCTTTAGCACTCATTGAAACAGGGTTAAATCAAGAAATAAATGTTTGCAAAGCGAAAATTATAAGGAGAATCTCCTGCCACCACGCAGTTCAAAAACAATAACAAATATGGCGGTCTTGGTGAGCGCTTTGTTACCGCATCGTTTATTGCCGCGCATTTGTATGATTATCGTATATTTTACTATTTTTTAAATTTGTATTCATTCGTTTTTTTTTCATCAACGTTATAACGAAACGGCGTTATTCGAAGACCTGCTGTATATCACCTGTGTCTTCGCACACTTACGCTTCTCTTCCCTCTGGTGGTCTGGTGGCTAAAGCTCTCGCTTCACACGGCGAGGGCCTGGGTTCGATTCCCAGCCAGGGCAGAAACATTGGGCGTCTTTCTTTACACCTGTTGTCTATGTTCCCCATCAGTAAAATGGGTACCTGGGTGTTAGTCGACTGGTGTGAGTCGCATCCTAGGACACTGACCTAATCTGCCCGAAATGCTCAGCATAACAAGGGACTTTCTATATACGTAGTAGTATGTCACTGATGTCAGCTAGGCCTGTATACCATGTACATGCACTTGTAGTAAATAAAGATATTATTATTATTATTATTACAAACACAGAACTGTGAATATGCTCAACCCTACCTACAACGCCACCAGCGATAAACCCAGATTCCTAACACCGTATGGAACAGTAGCCAACACCACAAAGACCCTTTCAAGAAGCAACAAACTGCCTTTAGCACTCCTCATAGCCCTTTCTAACTCTCTTATCCTCTCCAATCTTTCTATACTATGATCCTGCGACATCCCCTGCCCTACAGTGCTGTATGACCCTAATGGGTTTAGCTCTTCGTTTTGATAATAAGAAGCAACATCCACGTAGCTACCATGACCACGTCTGCCATCAGAGACCTCACCAGGATTGTAGAAAGATCCCTGTGACAAAGCCAACAGTGAAACAGAAGTATATACACTATACCATGCGGAGGGTACACCAACACCTATATGGGAGTATCATGAAGGAATCTTTCCACACGGGTCTGCTCGTGTTTTGCATATTTAGAGAGAGAACATTTCATGCACTCGGACAAGATAGAAATGATCTACAGAGAATAAAACTTTGATAGGAGCCACTGTATTGAAGTATTCTTAATTGGTACTTCCAACACCATATAACTAAGAGCTACCAAATACATCATCTCAACTACTGTTAAACATATACCACTATACGCTGATTTACTACTGCCACGTGACAAGGCTATTAGATGACTTGACGTCAGTCTTCACCTGATTTTCACCAGTGACTTGTTCTATTTTGTATCAATTGGAGTGAGGTCCCGGGACCGAAAAGTAACAGATAAAGATGTCGTTGCATCCACAACCTATATAAAATGGTTTATTTTGGTGGTGGCTTCTTTCTATTGCTGTAATGGTGTCACACAATGCGAACTTACTCAAGGCCTCTTCTAGCAGCCAAGGTCAGAGAGACTGGCAAATTTATTTTCCGTCAAAGATTTCAGTGATTAAAAAAAACTACATCCGGCTAATGCGTAAAACATGTTATGGTTATAATTCAGTTGCTACAAATTTTGCAACGTTAAGCATAAGCAATGTTCCAATGGCTATAGATCTTGAAAGGTTACAACAAACCGTTACATGGTAATTATAGCATAAAAATGTTAATATCATAGTCAGTTTTGTGATATACTGCTTTGTATCTAAATTTTTCAAAGGCTAGACTGGAGAGAGCCAAAAACAAGTCTTTGGCGAATGAACTAGAACAAAACAAGGTTAACTATCCACAGCCTGGCATCTTCCAGCCATACATTCCCAAGTGATAATTTTGTAAAATGACTGATGTTCCACTGAACTGGGCGGACACTAAGGACATAGATCAGCACGTCAGTGCGCAATACAGCTTCGTAATAATAAACTCCTAGTTAAACTAGCATTGTAACATATGCACCTTTAGATGCGCACTATCACAAAAATAGAGTATTCACCTCTCGATCCTTTTTATTTGTAAAACGTAATTTAAACAGTTGTCCACTTCAGCCTAAAAGTTTCACTCTTTAACCTTGAGATTTTTCTTGGCATCCATCCTTACATGAAAGACCATACTTTAAAGGGTATCTGTGCCAGATTTGATACTTCATAAATTGAAGAATTCTGGCAAAATTTGGGACCTATGCGCTGTAGCTCAAATTCCCTAGCTCAAAAGCCCTTAACCAGGCCTACTGGATGTTGGTTTCCAAGCCTACTGGACGTTGGTGATTTACAGGCTTACTGGTCGTTGGTGGTTTCCAGGCCTACTAGACGTTGGAGGTTTCCAGGCCTACTGGACGTTGGAGGTTTCCAGGCCTACTGGACGTTGGTGGTTTCTAGGCCTACTAGACGTTGGAGGTTTCCAGGCCTACTGGACGTTGGAGGTTTCCAGGCCTACTGGTCGTTGGTGGCTTCCAGGCCTACTAGACGTTGGAGGTTTCCAGGCCTACTGGATGTTGGTCTCCAGGCCTACTAGATGTTGGTGGTTTCCAGGCCTACTAGATGCTGGTGGTTTCCAGGCCTACTGGACATTAGTGATGATCCAGTCGAGGAAGGTGGTGACTCTGGTGTAGACCCCGGGGAAGGCAGCACGGGCGCAACCAACACCAAAGGACACAACACCTATCAGGTAGTACCTGCCATCCCGGCCACGGTAGTTGAGAGGACCACCACTGTCACCCTGGTTAAGCAAACCATCATTATTATTACGATTATGATTAATTATTATTATTATTGTTATATATAAAAACATTAGCTAAGCTTTCACGGGACTTAGTGTTGCAAGTAAAGGTGGGCATGGATGGTGGGGATTAGTGGAGGTAAAGGTTAGTGTGGATGCAAAATTGAAGTGATAGTGCAATGGGTTAGTTTCTTGCAAAATCCTGAGAGTTCATTTTGGGTGGAACTTTCTTCGATAAATTAGGCACATGTGCAACACTAGGGTTCTTTTATTGTGGGAACGTTTCGCCCCACAGTGGCTTCATCAGTCCAGTACAAAGAGGAATGATATTGGACTGATGAAGCCACTGTGTGGCGAAACATTTCCTCAATAAAGATACCCAAGTGTTGCACATGTGTCTAATTTATCAACTTGTCGGTTCTCTGAACCATTTATCTACATCTTTCTTCGAGGAGGTCAGTTAGTGCGTCAGAGCTCTGTAGATGGTGGAAGTGCAGTCTCATGCTCTATGATAAATAAAACAGTTTATTAAGATATGACAAATTCATAGAGCAACCTCGCAGTCCTCGCAAAGAGCTATCGGGCATTTGTCCGTGAGTCTTGTATGTCCGATTAGTAAATGTGAGAGTAGTTTCTCATACCTGGCAATGATGGGAACAAGATTCTTAGTAACTAAACTGTTGTTTGATTGAAAACAATTTGTTTATGTTTTAGCTTAAAGCCATGTTATTGCAAGCGGTGTCGAAGTTGTTGAGAGATTACTGGAAAAAGTTCAAGAAACGGACACCTTTAGGAGACTGGAAGGTTGTGAATAGCTGAAGTGATGCGTCCGTAAGTTCACTGAACTAAACATTGGTGTGTCCAGGGATCCAGTAGCAATTGACTTCGCTTTTGCAAGAAATGTGACACGACTATTGTATATGAAGGACGGTAAGTCATGGGGGAAATCAAATTTCTAGATACCTGGTAACGCACTTTTTTTTTGGACTTCGGAAACAAGGAATGACGAGGCGGCTACCGTTGCAATGTTTATGTGAGTGACGAGCATTGCGTTTAACTCTGCTGTGAAATTACTGGCCGATTATAGCAAATGTATTTGTATTACTCTTTAAAAAAACAACCACATACCCCATTACATCTCAAGATTTGCAGCCATCAATGTATACGGCTTGAGCGTGAGAATGTGAGTGTCAGGAATAAATATGAATTGTTGAAACCTACCAAAGAAGATGGGAAAAGCAAGAGGAGGGGGTAAACGTAGAGATGTTAATAAAGTGTGAATGAAAAATTAAAATGACGTTATAAATGAAGCCAACGATTAAACGCGTTAGTGTTACAATTATCTGTAATCGTGCGTGGAACAATCGTGAGGGGTCACGGAAGAGGGAAAAAAATAATGTAGAGAACAGATATCGTATCGATCTTGTAAAAAAAAAAGGTACCTTAGCTTTTCTAAACTTGACCTTTGTGGATTTAGAGCTTAGTTTTGTAGTAATAATAATAATGTCTCTGTATTGAGGCTCTCGACTGGAGAAGAAAAATGGCCCTTCGATAAAGACACCAACTTTAAGGATGAATGAGATCAAGTTAAGAAAGAGTAGTGGGAGAGGATGATGAATATTTTATATTTGGAGATAATTTTCCAGTTTGTTTCCTAAACTGCGAACGAAAATGTACGTAACGTGTCGAAGGTTTATGGTAGACGACATCGAAGCACTAGATACTTCAATATGTTTCACTACCAGAATATACTTCATCATGTATCACTCCTAGGATATACTTCACCATGTATCACCACTATAATATACTTCACCATGTAATGATATAAATGGTTCAGAAAACCATCAGGTTGAAGAATGAGACACTTGTACAAAATTTGGGAATCTATATTGAGGAAACGTTCCGCCAACCAGTGGCTTCTTCAGTCCAATACAGTGAAGAACGGTGGAAGATGAGGATGAGTGAGGTAATCAGTCCCTCAACCTGGAGTGGATGTGTTCAGTCCAACAATCTTGAGAAAAGTACAGTATATGCACTGAGAAGTGGCTTATAGTCAGGCGAGTTTAAGCAGCAGGAGGCGGAGTCACCATTGGACAAATCCACTAGTGTAAGTTACACCTGTAACTCAGGCAAGCGTAGAAGAATTCCCTGTATCAAGATCCCAAGATGTTGCTGTGTTCGAGGGACTGATTACCTCAAACTCCTCTTTTTCCAACATTCTTCTTTGTAATGGACTGATGAAGCCACTGACTGGTGAAACTGTACATGTGTCTCATTCTGCAACTTGTATCACCACTGTTTTATCTCAATCACGGAGAAGCGCTAAACTCACAGGGTCACATAGCACAGGGAAATAGAAGGCATTTAGAATTAATCCAAGGAATGGGAAGATCAATGGAGCTCCCTAGATCAAGAGCCCATCACCCAGCCTCTGCTTACACTACAAGAGTCGCGGTTCCCGAGGCCAGCACACAGATTCCTGTGGTCCACCACAGGACGGTTCTGTACCCTCTGGAAGGCGGCTCTGCAGACGTTGCTGGGTACCAGGGGCACGTCAGCCTCCATGGGCACGTCGGAGCCTCGCCCTTTCTCTGAGAGGACACAGAGGGGCAAGAAAAATGTTAAAAGAGCATGGATACATAACTATCATACACAATAGTGTAGTAGGACACTGCTGGTGTTCCCACTGTGTAACTATCATACACAATAGTGTAGTAGGACACTGCTGGTGTTCCCACTGTGTAACTATCATACACAATAGTGTAGTAGGACACTGCTGGTGTTCCCACTGTGTAACTATCATACACAATAGTGTAGTAGGACACTGCTGGTGTTCCCACTGTGTAACTATCATACACAATAGTGTAGTAGGACACTGCTGGTGTTCCCACTGTGTAACTATCATACACAATAGTGTAGTAGGACACTGCTGGTGTTCCCACTGTGTAACTATCATACACAATAGTGTAGTAGGAGACTGCTGGTGTTCCCACTGTGTAGCTATCATACAGAATAGTGTAGTAGGAGACTGCTGGTGTTCCCACTGTGTAACTATCATACACAATAGTGTAGTAGGAGACTGCTGGTGTTCCCACTGTGTAGCTATCATACAGAATAGTGTAGTAGGAGACTGCTGGTGTTCCCACTGTGTAGCTATCATACACAATAGTGTAGTAGGACACTGCTGGTGTTCCCACTGTGTAGCTATCATACACAATAGTGTAGTAGGACACTGCTGGTGCTCCCACTGTGTAGCTATCATACACAATAGTGTAGTAGGAGACTGCTGGTGTTCCCACTGTGTAGCTATCATACAGAATAGTGTAGTAGGACACTGCTGGTGTTACCACTGTGTAGCTATCATACAGAATAGTGTAGTAGGACACTGCTGGTGTTCCCACTGTGTAACTATCATACACAATAGTGTAGTAGGACACTGCTGGTGTTCCCACTGTGTAACTATCATACACAATAGTGTAGTAGGACACTGCTGGTGTTCCCACTGTGTAACTATCATACACAATAGTGTAGTAGGACACTGCTGGTGTTCCCACTGTGTAACTATCATACACAATAGTGTAGTAGGACACTGCTGGTGTTCCCACTGTGTAACTATCATACACAAGTGTAGTAGGACACTGCTGGTGTTCCCACTGTGTAACTATCATACACAATAGTGTAGTAGGACACTGCTGGTGTTCCCACTGTGTAACTATCATACACAATAGTGTAGTAGGACACTGCTGGTGTTCCCACTGTGTAACTATCATACAGAATAGTGTAGTAGGACACTGCTGGTGTTCCCACTGTGTAACTATCATACAGAATAGTGTAGTAGGACACTGCTGGTGTTCCCACTGTGTAACTATCATACAGAATAGTGTAGTAGGACACTGCTGGTGTTCCCACTGTGTAACTATCATACAAATAGTGTAGCAACACACTTCAGTCACCCACACCCATTTGTTTTCCTACCCCACAACACAAGTCACCCACCTGTTGTCCTGTCGTACCCCACCAGTCACCCACCGGTTGTCATGCCAGACTCCACCCGTCACCCACACTCACTTGTCCAGCCCACCCCACCACAGTCACTCACACTCACCACACCACCCCACCACATTCACCTGTTGTCTGCCCCGGCCCACCAACCCTGTTGTCCTGCCCCACCCTATCATATTCACTTGTTGGCCTGCCCCACCCCACTCACCTGTTGTCCTGTTCCACCCCTCCACAGTCATACACTCTTGCTTCACGGTCTTGCTTCACGCACGGAGGGCCCGGGTTCAATTCCCGACGGGGCCGAAACATTTCGAAGTGTTTCATTACATACACACACACACACACACACACACACACACACACACACACACACATATATACAACAGGCCTAGTGTCTAATCGACATGTGCCTAGGACAAAATGGTAACTAACACAGCTGTTGTCCTGCCCCACACCCACCACAGTCACACACACTCACCTATTTTTCTGCCCCACCCCACCACACTCACCTGATGTCCTGCCCCACCCCACCATTCACCCATAATCACCTGTTGTCCTGCACCATCCCACCACAGTCACCTGTTGTCCTGCCCCACCCCACCACACTCACCTATTGTCCTGCCCCACCCCACCACACCACTCACCTGTTGTCCTGCCCCACCCCACCACACTCACCTGTTGTCCTGCCCCACCCCACCACAGTCAGCCTCGCACCCTCCAGATTGTTGTTCCTCTCGTTGAAGGGTAGACACACAGGACTCACCAGACCTGTGGAGAACATCTTAATGAGATTCGATTACCTGTGGCTAAGCTTCGGGCAGCTTGTGGCTAGGTCTAAATCAGCTTGTTGCTAATACACAAATAACGACGACGTTTCGGTCCGACTTTGACCATTTACAAATCAGTGTGATTTGTAAATTGTCAAAGTCGGACCGAAACGTCGTCAGTGTGATTTGTAAATTGTCAAAGTCGGAGCGAAACGTCGTCATTAGTTTCTTTCTTCTATGTGAGTGTTATTTGTGTATTGTTCTAGTCACTCTATGGTGCCTTTATTTTCTTAGCTTGTTGTTAAGCCTAAATGAGTTTGTTGCTAAGCCTGGAGCAGCTTGTTGCTAAGGAGCAGCTTGTTGCTAAGGAGCAGCTTGTTGCTAAGGAGCAGCTTGTTGCTAAGGAGCAGCTTGTTGCTAAGGAGCAGCTTGTTGCTAAGGAGCAGCATCCAGCAAAGCGGATCATGATACAATGACTCTCACCTCTCGTCTAATTCCTTGGATCTAGCAGGATTACCTCCCATTTCCCAGGCGATGTATAACCTGATGGACAAGTGAGACATATGTGTAAGACATATGTGTAACAGTTAAGTATCTTTATTACGAAACGTTTCGCCTACACAGTAGGCTTCTTCAGTCGACCACTGAGGAGGCAGCAGAAGCAGAGGAGATGAAGAGAAGATGTAATCAGGCTGTGGGACTGACCCCCTTAAATATTACGTCTTCGGTGGTCATAGCTGATGACATCAAGTTAAGATACGTAACTGAGGCACAAGTGTCTTACTAATTAATGTACTTGTATTATATTCACGATGTATAACCCCTAAGATTTACTACTAATAATACTATTTCTACTACTAGTATTACTACCAAATACTACTACTCCTACCCTGTGGCCTGATGGCTAAAGCTCTTGCTTCACACCGCGAGTGTCCGGGTTCGATTCCCAGCGAGGGTACTACTACTACCAATAATGATAACCCGTATATTGTACTCTTTTTTTTTGTTCTGACATGCAATAAACAAGGTGCACGGTGCAAGGCACACGTGCACATTGCAAGGTGCGCGTTGCAAGGTGCACGTTGCAAGGTCCAGGGTGCAAGGTGCACGTTGCAACAAAATGTGTTACATAATATTAATATACGGAGAAGCGCTAAATTCGTAGGAGTCATAAGACTCATGGTTACCTGGAGGTAATGAGGTTTGATCCAAGGAAGAAGAGTAATAACAAGACAAACCTGACACTCATCTGAGACAAACAATTATCTCACACTAAGGCACATTTCTCTGCTTCCTTGAATCAAAAGTCATCACTCTTGTCACCCACTCTCAATCCTTAACCCCTCACGGGTTTTGCGCTTACCTTTGAATTAGTAAATAATGGCCCACGAGGGTTTAGCGCATCCCAGTGACTTAGATAATGATACATGAGGGTTTAGCGTATCCCAGTGATTTTAATATTGACCCACGAAGGTTTAGAGCATCTCAGAGACTTTAATAATGACCCACGAGGGTTTAGCGCAATCCCTGTGACTTTAACAATAACTCACGAGGGTTAGCGTAATCCCAGTGACTTTAATAATGACCCACGAGGGTTTAGCGCAATCCCAGTGACTTTAACAATAACTCACGAGGGTTAGCGTAATCCCAGTGACTTTAATAATGACCCACGAGGGTTTAGCGTAATCCCAGTGACTTTAATAATGGCCCACGAGGGTTTAGCTCATCGTGAATAAAAAAAACCAGTCTTACACTAACCGCCGAACTGCGCGTCGTGGTCCAGGACCAGAATCAGAAGGTCATTTTCCTTGGTGTTGTCGTTGTAGGGCAGACCACGACGACCAGAGATGAGGAAGTCCTGGGGCGCAGCACCGTCGTCAGACCGCGTCAAGCTGAACTCTCCCAGGCGCACGTTTCTCCTGGCGACCGTACACACTCTCTCAGATAGGTAGGTATAATGTTTGTCAGGAAACAGGACAAGTGTTTCCTGAGGCGGGTCTTAGCCATGTGATGACCCACAGTTGGAGCTTTTGGTCATCTGACCGAGGCCTTCCGCTGGCTTGCCGGTCCACCTCTTTAAAAATCATAGTTATGATTATAACCATTATTAACTATGATTATTAGTTGGCTGACACTCAGCCAAGCTTGTTTATATTTATATTTGCCAATTTGGATACATCACTAGCGTTCTGCTACACTATTCTATATAATAGTTACACAGTGGGAACACAAGCAGTGTGTTGCTACACTATTCTATATGATAGTTACACAGTGGGAACACAAGCAGTGTGTTACTACACTATTCTATATGATAGTTACACAGTGGGAACACAAGCAGTGTGTTGCTTCACTATTCTATATGATAGTTACACAGTGGGAACACAAGCAGTGTGTTGCTACACTATTCTATATGATAGTTACATAGTGAGAACACAAGCAGTGTGTTGCTACACTATTCAATATAATAGTTACACAGTGGGAACACAAGCAGTGTGTTGCTACACTATTCTATATGATAGTTACACAGTGGGAACACAAGCAGTGTGTTGCTACACTATTCTATATGATAGTTACATAGTGGGAACACCAGCAATGTGTTGCTACACTATTATGTACAATAGTTACACAGTGGGAACACAAACAGTGTGTTGCTACACTATTCTATATGATAGTTACATAGTGGGAACACCAGCAATGTGTTGCTACACTATTCTATATGATAGTTACATAGTGGGAACACCAGCAGTGTGTTGCTACACTATTCTATATGATAGTTACACAGTGGGAACACAAGCAGTGTGTTGCTACACTATTCTATATGATAGTTACATAGTGAGAACACCAGCAATGTGTTGCTACACTATTCTATATGATAGTTACATAGTGGGAACACCAGCAATGTGTTGCTACACTATTCTATATGATAGTTACATAGTAGGAACACCAGCAGTGTGTTGCTACACTATTCTATATGATAGTTACACAGTGGGAAGACAATCAGTGTGTTGCTACACTATTCTATATGATAGTTACACAGTGGGAAGACAATCAGTGTGTTGCTACACTATTCTATATGATAGTTACACAGTGGGAACACCAGCAGTGTGTTGCTACACTATTCTATACGATAGTTAGATAGCTGAAATGATCTGAGGGTGGATAACAGCTATTAACCTGTAAAACTGATCTGTATAAAAAAAAGAATTCCTTCCTGTCTTCTTCATGTAAGGTCTATCAGTTTCTATCAACGCCATACATAAGTCTATAGTAGATGAACTCTTACTGAACACAAACTGTCTAAAATCAAAATTTCTGATCCTTTCTAATACATCCAATAAATGAATTTCAAATCATTTGAGTAAAGCAAATGACATGAGAGGTGTGTAATCGTTTGTCTTTAAATAGAAGATACTTGTCACCCTTAAGTAATTTTCAGGACTGAAACAATGACAGTAACAATGACAGTAACGATGACTGTAACGATGACAGTAACGATGACTGTAACAATGACAGTAACAATGACTGTAACAATGATTGTAACAATAACAGTAAAATGAATGTAACATGACTGTAACAATGACAGTAACAATGACTGTAACAATGACTGTAACAATGATTGTAAAGAACATAAACTATGCAATATATAGCAACAAATCATGGGAGCCATGTAACAACTCTGAATGACTCGAGAACGCCTTATTCGATGGCCTTCAAATTTTCAAAGCTGCGGTAATGCATCTTGGGCAAGATTCATGGGGACTATTTACATACGTCGGTGACCTATGCATAATGTTACATAGGTCATTCCCAAATTTTGTTTCCGTGTGGTGTTTCCTACTTAAAAGGTTGGTATATTTAATGAAGTATAGATGCCATTTTGCCATTTTTAATCTCGAAATGGTATAGTATTATTTTCCCTTAATGCATTATTTTGCCTTGATACTGGTGAGGGGTTCTTGATCCAGTGAACTGGACTTATCCTTATCTTCCTAAGATTGAATTTAACTGCCTCCCATCCTACAGACGCTATATGACCCATACTGATTTAGCACTTTCCTCTGATTAAAATATAACAATTATAAACGTCATCAATCTTCAACGGTTGATGCATCGTAGTAAATGGATGGAACGTGTCGTGTAGGCACAAATATTGATGGATTCTGAACAATAATTGGAAATGGATCTTCTTTTCAGCATTGAACTTTTGTGTTGATGTTAGGCTGTGTAGGTTATCATGTGCCAATTTCATTAATATAATTGGTTTCTGTGAAATAACTGAAGAATGTTTCTTTTGATCAGTAATAAGTCACAATGTTAGACTTTATTTAGTTATCCTAAGTTAAATCAACTTATTTATTAATGTGTATATAACATCAGTGTAAGCTCAAGACCAGTGTTAATAATTTGTTATATACACTAGGCTTATATAAAACTTTGCTTACTTTCTTAAAAGTTGGCCTATCTTACTTAGATAAAAGTTTTGATTGATTTTGGCCTATGTCCCAATTTACTTTTTTGGAAGAAATTGGGAAAAAAATAAAGTACTGTTTTTCATGCAATAATTTCTGAACGTCGACTCTGATTAGGTTTAACCCTTCCACTCTGACAGTTCAATACATGAGCAGCTTCAAGCTTGATGTGCGTAAGTATTTAAATATATTGGTCTCTTTGGTCCCTCTGAAAGATCTGAATTAGATCTGGTCTGTGTATGTCCTAATTTACCTTTTTTTTGAGAAATTTAGACTTTAGTTTCCATGTGATGCCTTGTGAATGCCTCGTCTGATTCCCTTCAAATCTTCAAAGCTAATATTTAACTGCATTATCAACTTATCCCGCACTCTGCACTATTGCAACCGCGTGCAATGATGTACAGGAGGCTGGGGTTATGGAATACGTGAATAGCTTTGTCGGATCGCGAAATACGTCTAGTTTACATGCTGTCATAAGAACATAAGAATGGAGGAACACTGCAGAAGGCCTACTGGCCCATACAAGGCACGTCCATACTGTCGGCATGATCATACGCTATATATACCGTTTTTTGTATTCCATTTAATTGATAAAGCCCCAGTGGGTAATGCGTCGTATCACTCATAGCCCTTCGTTTACACTGAACACACACACAAATACAACTGTCTACTAAGTGTACATTCAGGTGAGGTGGAGAGGGAGGAAAGGTTACGTTATATGCAGCAAAGACACATCGTGGAGAAAGTGGGGACTGAACCCATGGCAAGTGAGTTCTAAAACTCACAGACAAGACAGGAAAGCGGGAGGTCAGGTCACGTGACGTAGTGTGGGATGGAGTAGTTTTTGTTTTTGTACAACTTTATAAAGTTCAATCCTGAGCAAAATGGCGCAAGCCGGTAAGTGTAACTGAAAGGGAAAATATATATTTTACGTAGTTTCACCTTCATTGGTAATTTCAAAGGCTCTTTTAGTTGGGAAAGGTTCTATCAAACATTTACTAAATCCCTAATGTGGGTGAAATGTTGCATAATAAAAGACTTTCTGTGCTACAGTGTCTGAAACAACACGAGTGCACACACTCCCAGATTATCTTATGCATCAGATATGAAGCTTTAAGGGTCGTACAGCTTCTGGGGAATTCACGGCAAACAGATGAGCGTCATGGAAGAAGAGGACTCCAGTTCCTCGAATCAAGGTCACACCTCCTTGAAGGGACACGTCCAGATACTCACGGATTATTTTGTGTGTTGGGTTTGAAGCAGTGAGCTGCGGTAAGGACGTGTCTTCGTGTGATGAGCGAGCCTCCGCAGCTCGTGAAGAACTCTGAAGTTCTCTTGAAGCCCACGGCAGCTAACCAGGGCCAGCGACCTGGCTGTAACATAAGAACATTAGAATGGAGGAACACTGCGGCAGGCCTACTGGCCCAAACAAGGCAGGTCCTTATCAAAATCAATCATTCCCACCCACCTATTTGTCCACCTTTTCCAAAATCTACCCAAGAATTTGCTTCAGCACCTCAGGTACTAATCAAACCCGGCCTTTTTCACTCATATATTTATCCAATCTGTGCAAACAGGATTACAGGAGAAGTACAAGGATAATACATATGTTGAAAATGGTAAAAAAAAATAGGCCTAGACCTATCATTCAACTCAGCGGAGAATTATAATAAAAACATATAATAATAATAATAATAATAATAATAATAATAATAATAATAATAATAAAATCAATAATAACAACAATTAAAATATTTATAATAATAATAATAATAATAGAAATGACAAAAAATAGCTATAATAACAATTAAAACAATAATAATAATATTAATAATAATATAAAATAAAAATATTCTTATTCTTATTCTTATTATTATTATTATATTCATGGTGGAATTCTAGATCCGTACGGAACCAGCAGATCCTGGAGAATAGTAATTTGAACCGGAAGTAGCTCCATCTCTTGGGCCCAAGAACTTTTCAATGGCAACAAAACACAAAACGAAGATATAACTAGATGTTTCTGTCATTATGAACGTGATAATGGTCGAAAATGGGATCGAAATGTCGTCGAACTTGATACATCAATATTGTCGGATTCGCGTGTACGACAGGCAATCATGTTTGATTCGAGGAAAGCGACAGCGGATCAAGAGCCAAAACATCGGTAACAGGACATCCTGGTACTTACCTTGTGTTGCTTCTCAGGTTGTCAGACACCCTGGTACCTACCTCCTATGGTTTGTCAGGTCGTCAGACACCCTGCTACCTACCTTCTATGGTTTGTCAGGTCGTCAGACACCCTGCTACCTACCTTCTATAGTTTGTCAGGTTGTCACACACCCTGCTACCTACCTTCTACTGTTTGCCAGTTCGTCAAACACCCTGGTACATACCTTCTATTATTTCAAAGGTCGTCAGACACCTTGGTATCTCCCTTCTATTGTTTCACAGGTCATTACATACCCTAATACCTACTTTCTATTGTTTGGTAGGTCGTCAGACACCCTTGTACCAACTTTCTATTGTTTGCCAGTTCGATCAACACACAGATACCTACCTTCTATTGTTTCCCAGGTCATCAGATACCCTGGTACCTATCTTCTGTTGTTTACCAGGGCATCAGATACCTCGGTACCTATCTGCTGTTGTTTACCAGATCATCAGACACCCTCATACCTACCTTGTGTTGTTTACCATTTTCCTAATTTATAGCACAGGTTCTTCCAAGGAGGTTAGGTAAGGTTCGTCAGGAAACAAGACAAGTGTTTCCTGACGTGGGTCTTAGATGATGGCCCGCCGTTGGAGCTTTCGGTCATCTGACCGAGGCCTTCCGCTGCCTTGCCTGTCCACCCCTTTAAAAATTATGGTCATAGTTATAACTATTTGTGCTCTAGTGCTGATGAAGGGTTCTTGATTCAACGAACTAGAGCTAATCAATAACTTACGTAGGCTACTTCCAGACCTCCAACGACCCTGTCTCCAGTCGGAATACCGCAGATGCCTTGAACGGCGGTGATGGATGCCGGAAGCTGCTGTGAAGGACTGGATGTTGCTGTGACGCTCGAGGATTGTAGCTGTGAGGGATTAGGAGCCGTGATGGCTTGAGACTGGCTAAATCCTCCATTGGAGCAGCAGAAGTAGAGCGTTCCAGGGAGCACTCTGGAAGAGTCAGCTCCAAATTAACTTAGAAATGGTATGTTGATACCGATAAGATGTAGGAAAAAGACAGGTACAATTCAGGACGTTTCGCCACGAGAGGCGAAACATTTCCTATATTAAATGTCCTGAACTGTACATGAGTGTCTTTTTCCACATCTAAATTAACTGTTAGAACAAGTGCGATATTATGGTTTATAGAAGATAATGAGAAATCAGGGAACGGATAGGATTTGAACCCATGGCAATTGAATCCTAAAACTCACAGGCCAGTGCGTTAACCACTGGGCCAACTGGCCTGTAAGTTTTGGGACTCACTTTTCATGGGTTCGAGCCCTACCTGTTTCCTGATTTGTTTACAATCGTGTTATGATTTCGTGAGTGAATATATTAAGCGTTGTAAACTAAAACTGGTGTGACTGAGGAAACTAAATTATAAAACTGGTGTGGTCACAGATTGCAGAAAGCTAATTAAAATGAGCGAAAACGTGTGAAGATGAGCAAAACGTTGTTCCAATAAATACTTTTATTGCATTCAAAGTCTTTTCTTAACTACATTGTTAGTATGTCATTTTTAGCAGCACTTTCCCTAATACCCTTGTTATTGTGTTGTTAAATATTGCAATACTCCAAGTCCCTTCAGGGAAGTGAAGTGCTTGGATCGATACAACATAAGCTGTCAGTGGCACTATAAATCACTAAGAAGACACAATGTAAGCTGTCAGTGGCTCATATAAACCACTAAGAAGATACAACGTAAACTGTCAATGGCCCTTATAAACCACTAAGAAAATACGACGTAAGCTCTCAGTGGCCCTTATAAACCACTAAGAAGATACGACGTAAGCTCTCAGTGGCCCTTATAAACCACTAAGAAGATACGACGTAAGCTCTCAGTGGCCCTTATAAACCACTAAGAAAATACCACGTAAGCTCTCAGTGGCCCTTATAAACCACTAAGAAAATACCACGTAAGGTGTCAACAGCCCTATAAACCATTAGGAAGAAGAAAAAAAGGGAGTACTCGTGATTCTTAAACATCCTCCTCTTCATAGAATTAAACCTGATGACTTTCCGTTATTATTCATGAAAAAACATTAAATCCCTAAGTAATATATAGTCTGATAATGTGATGAAATCAAGTTTGATCCGAGGAAAAGGGAGAGTAGCTGCAATTCCTCGGATAAAGAATCCGTCATTTGAAGTATCTAGCCCCTCAACCCCCGCAGAAATAGTTACGTCAGTACAGTCAGGTAGAAGTGAGTACAACTCAGTACAAGTGAGTACAACTATTCGAGTACAGGGTACATTTACCTGCATATGCGAGTCCTGAAGAAGGCGAAGACGTTAGGGTTCCTCATATGTGGGAAGAGTGACTGGTAACGTGGACACAGACTCAGGGATACACACCTCCCTGTAACATACACATGTATCACATACAAAAAAAAAGAGATAAATCTTCTGACACATGAATGCACTAAACAAATCTTCAAATATGTGAATACAACGAACAATACATATATACTAATGCATCCCACATTGCCAGTACAGGAATACCACATACATTACACAAACATGAATAGGATATACATCCCACTCTCACCAGCTACCATTTAGTGTTAGGTAAATGCACACAGATGCAACTAACGTGATGTTTTATTGAGGTAACGTTTCGCTCTCCAGGAGCTTTGTCAAGCCGTTACAAACAATACATGGACACAGTAACGTTTGTAACGGCTTGACAAGGCTCCTGGAGAGCGAAACGTTGCCACAATAAAATGTCACATTAGTTGCATCTATGTCCTTTTACCTAACATATTGTCGGTAATTCTACCATTATTACTACCCACTTAGTGGTAGCTAACATAATTGGAACACGACACCCACTACCACCACTTATGTTTCCAAATTGGAGTATGAGGAAGGTCAACATATATTCTTAATTGAGAGAATTGAGCCCAACCTTTCTTTTCTCTTCTTTACTTTCTATTGTTTTTATATACATTTTAGTCCACTCCTGATCTCCGCCTGTGGAAATATAGGCACTATGGCATCGTCTGGTGATCTGTCGACCCAAGGGTGGGACTGGGGTGGTAACTTCCAACCTGGAACTCCACTATACACAGCATACACTACGAGAGGGTCTTGATGCAGCTGAAGAACTTACCACAGTGACCTTACAGGTTACCAAGACTATAATCCCCAGGTTGTTCAGTCATTGGGGTGAACGGCTTATCCACTACACGAGTTATTAATTCCCTATGCGTAATTCCCAAAAGACAAGTGACATGTATAGAAGGGACTGATAGTTCTACGATGAAGATAAGAGGGGACATACACTGTACGAGTGTTATCCAACAGAGGCAAACAAATCTTTAGTGAGAGAGGAGGTAAGAGGTAAATCATGTCTCCAGAAAGGCTGAAAAACGCATATTTGGTTTGAATGGTGTTCCTTATTCGAAATGTTCTGCAGAACTATCAACTTTCTCAATGCACAACTAAATGTCACTCATCTCTATACAAATATTGTATCATGCTGAAATAAAATTATTATTATTATTATTATTATTAATATTATTATTATTATTATTATAAAACACTACATTGTCTGAAATATAGCCTTGGCTCAATACAGCCACCGGCAATAAGGCTGGAAAAAAAATCCCAGTGATTACAGTGGCTCTGTGGAGCTACTGTAATCACCCCAACAGTAGCATCCAGACAACTTTCTCAGGACACACCAAGACTTGCGGTTATGACTCCTACCCAACGACAGAAAGAAACCAGACAGATACTTGAGAAAGCTGACCTGTTAGACATCAACTCACCATACAAGAACTAAAAAAAAAAAACGACCAAGAAACTGAGAAATGGCACTGCCTCGAACAGTGATGGACTCCCTACATGTTAACACATACTGGTGCAAAACAAGAGGAATCAATCCCGTCTATTATAACAAAACTTAGATAACATACTTGCCCCCAACGACCTAAAAGACGGCCGGCCTCACACCACTTCTAAAATTAATAAAGCCTGGTAAACTAAGACTAATTTCTTGAATCAGCGCCAGAGTCAAATCTGCAGGAATCATAGTAGTAAACCGACTCCATTATATGAGACGCAAGTACCATCTGAGTGTACTGTAGCATTAACGAGACACATGGAAGATGTGCATTATCATACAGGTATCATAACGTTGCACATATTTTTTTAACCCAAGTCGCAACAGGCAAGAAATCTACCAGCGCAGTAGTTTTGACAAAAAAATGTCTTTTGAGCTTGCCAGTGCAACCGCCATCCTTTCCTTACTGTTTCAAAGGAAGTTCGAGGCTGGTATTAAAACACGTCTTCTGAACAGGCAGACCAGAGTTAATTTTCAGGACATAATTCCTGTTACAAACCCTTGAAAACGGTACCAAACATGAAGAAAACTTCGGTCCTACCTTTTTACCCTAAAAACTTAATACAACAACTAGCCCAACTCTACTTCCAAACTGACATAAAGCTACTCAGCTAAAAAAGATGATCTCGTCCATTGTTGTCTGGGAAAGCCACTAAACGCCGCCACGAACCTTGTAGACACCACTTGCAAGTAACTGGGATTAATGAGTTCATCAGAGAAATAAAAAATGGTGATGATGCAGAAAAAGGACCCTGAACAGGAATGGTGTCCCGTGGCTTGGTAAGCAACGCTCTTGCTTCACACTTTGAGTGTTCGTGGTTCAATCCCCGGTACGGTTCGCCTAGCAGTAAGTAGGTACCTGGGTCCCTACTTACTGCTAGGTATTGGTAACCAGTTGTTACCAATACATTGATGTTGGAATTGACAAAAGGCTAAAGTTTCGGAAACAGCAGAGTACACCAGATCAAGAACCCTTCCCAGAATCAAGGTCATGAAAGTCATGACAAACCCACACTGTGAAGATTTAGACACATATGCAACATCTGGGTATCTCTATTGTATTCTACAATAAAGATACCCAGATGTTGCACATCTTGTCGGTATTGTATACCATTCTTGTACAAAACCACACTCTAGTACTAGTTAAGAGGTACAAATACCTCAATATCTTGAGATAGTATTACCCCCATGCAGTTCCATTCATCAAGGACCTCTGTGCACCAGCACTAATTCATAAATCCCTCACGAACAATGAGCAAACAGAGATAATACAGAAACAGACAATACAAACTATGCATAAATTATTTCAATGGACAAACCAATCTTTCTAATTCTAGAAGTTCAACTTCTAGCTCTCAGAAGCAGAACCAATCATAACGTCTGTATAGTGTCTAAAAGCCTCCAACGACGAAGGGACTTGTTAGAATCATGGGTCTTAGTGTGAGATGTACTCACCGCTCTGGCCGTCTGGAGTGAAGCAGGAGTTGCTGAGGACATTGTTGGTGCTACTGGACTGACGTTCGTCCACTGTCAGCACCTGTAACATAGCGTCTACCACCTCCCTGCCTTGAGAACTGTCTGCCACACCCGTGGCTTGCCCGAGACCTGTGTCCGTCTTCTCCGTAGGAAAGACGACTGTAGGGAGTAAGGGCTGTTACTCAGAGAGGAGAGATTAATACTTATATCGGCCAAACCTGATCAGACAGTTCTAAGCAAGTTTGGTCGAGATGTGGCTGACATCAGTGTGGCCAGAAGGATAACATTTTAAGTCCTTGGATACATCAACAGTTTGCATTCTACAATTAGGTTAAAATGTAAATGGAAAACCTTCCTTGACATCCCAGTAATACTAAACAACAGACATATACTTATCTGGAGTATACCTGGAGATGGTTTCGGGGGTCAACGCCCCCGCGGCTCGGTCTGAGACCAGGCTTCGTGGTGGATCAGGGTCTGATCAACCAGGCTGTTACTGCTGGCCGTACGCAAACTGGCGTACAAACCACAGCCCGGCTGGTCAGGTACTGACTTTAGGTGCCTGTCCAGCGCCTTCTTGAAGACAGCCAGGGGTCTATTGGTAATCCCCCTTATGTATGCTGGGAGGCAGTTGATCAGTCTTGGGTCCCGGACACTTATTGTGTTGTCTGGTTAATGTGGTTCCTTTCTCGAACGAAAACAAGAACAAGATGACATAAGATAAGATAGGATAAGATAAGATTTTCTTCGGATTTTTAACCCCGGAGGTTTAGCCACCCAGGATAACCCAAGAAAGTCAGTGCGTCATCGAGGACTGTCTGTCTTATTTCCATTGAGGTCCTCAATTTTGTACCCCAGGATGCGACCCACGCCAGTCGACTAACACCCAGGTACCTATTTGCTGCTAGGTGAACATGACAACAGGTGTAAGGAAACACGTCGAAATGTTTCCACCCCGCCGGGAATCGAACCCGGGCCCTCCGTGTGTGAAGTGAGAGCTTTAGCCACCAGGCCACCGGGGCCACATATTCAGACTGTGAGTCAGAATTAAAACCTGTGCCACATAGTGAGGACACTGCTATACCTGATAACACTGATCTTCAAGAACCACCAGAATCTAAAACTTGTAAACAATCTCACTTAATCACTCTACAGGGGTTAAATGACCTTGTCAAGAACCTTGACTTATCAAAACAGAAAGAAGAACTGCTTGGATCGCGCTTACAAGAGTAGAACCTTACAGCAGAAAGAACTCATTTTCGAGCACGCTATACTAGTTTGTCGACATTCAATCACACTGAGAATGTGTGTGTGTGTTTCCGCACTGATATGAATGGTCTTATGAAACAACTGAGCTATGAACACCATTCAGATGAATAGAGACTATTCATTGATTATATCAAGATCAGTTTGAAAGCAGTGCTCTTGCACAAAGGCAACGAAAATCCATTTATGCCAGTGGTTCATGCTGTGGGATTCAAGGAAATATATATACAAGTTCATAGAAATTCTACTCAGACTAACAAAATATAATGACCACAAGTGGAATATATGTGGTGACCTAAAGGTGATAGTTAATACTTAGTCTCCAACTTGGTTACACAAACCACATGTGCTTCCCTTGTTTGTGGAGTAGTGACGATACTAGCCACTACAAGATCAAAGAGTAGTCAGCAAGATAAATCTCCATTGCAGGAAAATTTAACATAAAACATACGTCACCAGTGCATTCTCAAAAGATATTTCTTCCATATAAAGTTGAGCCAAATGAAAGGTGAAGGTGCAGGATTTCATTAACTTAAGGAAAAAATTAAGGCTGGAGTATTTGTTGAGTCGCAAATACCCGAACTGTAATCTGAGTCCACTGGAGCTGGCTGTATGAGAAGCTGTCAAACAGGTTGTCCAGAATTTCCAAGGAAGGCACAGAGCATACAATTTTACCGAGTTAGTTCAAAATATGATAGAAACCTATACCTGGAGATACCTGGAGAGGGTTTCGGGGGTCAACGCCCCCGTGGGCCGGTCCGTGACCAAGCCTCGGGTTGGCCTTGGGTTGTCGTATGTCCCTGAAAATTCACTTGCTTTATTCATGCCTGGACTTCTTTCCATCCAATATGGAATGTTTTAATCTTAACATGATGGAAGACTACTGTTGGTTTCTTCAGACAGACACCACTGTCAGTACCAACATAATGGAGCACTACTGTTGGTTTCTTCAGACAGACACCACTGTTAGTACCAACATAATGGAGCACTACTGTTGGTTTCTTCAGACAGACACCACTGTAAGTACCAACATAATGGAGCACTACTGTTGGTTTCTTCAGACAGACACCACTGTCAGTACCAACATAATGGAGCACTACTGTTGGTTTCTTCAGACAGACACCACTGTTAGTACCAACATAATGGAGCACTACTGTTGGTTTCTTCAGACAGACACCACTGTTAGTACCAACATAATGGAGCACTACTGTTGGTTTCTTCAGACAGACACCACTGTCAGTACCAACATAATGGAGCACTACTGTTGGTTTCTTCAGACAGACACCACTGTTAGTACCAACATAATGGAGCACTACTGTTGGTTTCTTCAGACAGACACCACTGTTAGTACCAACATAATGGAGCACTACTGTTGGTTTCTTCAGACAGACACCACTGTCAGTACCAACATAATGGAGCACTACTGTTGGTTTCTTCAGACAGACACCACTGTCAGTACCAACATAATGGAGCACTACTGTTGGTTTCTTCAGACAGACACCACTGTTAGTACCAACATAATGGAGCACTACTGTTGGTTTCTTCAGACAGACACCACTGTCAGTACCAACATAATGGAGCACTACTGTTGGTTTCTTCAGACAGACACCACTGTTAGTACCAACATAATGGAGCACTACTGTTGGTTTCTTCAGACAGACACCACTGTCAGTACCAACATAATGGAGCACTACTGTTGGTTTCTTCAGACAGACACCACTGTTAGTACCAACATAATGGAGCACTACTGTTGGTTTCTTCAGACAGACACCACTGTCAGCACCAACATAATGAAGCACTACTGCTGGTTTCTTCAGACAGACACCACTGTCAGTACCAACATAATGGAGCACTACTGTTGGTTTCTTCAGACAGACACCACTGTCAGTCAAAAAGCCTAAACGCAAATACTCAAAATATTGTTCAATCTTTCCTACTTCCCTTCATATGTTGCTTAATGTCCTTGAAACATTCTCCAGCAGTTATTTTATAATAGAGGAATAAGTTTTAAAAGACTCATTACATTACCAGAGCTGTAAATTTTAATGGAACATAGTTCATAAATATACAATTCTTGAAATTATGTGCTTTCCAATAACTAAAAGTCCTGACTTGCCATCTCAATTTCGACTTCAAATCTGGAATAAACTTGCTCGATTTACTTATATAAGAAACCCTGCATTAATCTCAGTACCAGATAAAATCATATTTCTTTTGTCCAGTGTATAATCTACAATAACAGTATAGTGGACATATATAATTGATAAGAAGAGCATGAAGGTATGTATAATCTGTAACAACATGATACACAAATATAATTCACCGTAGGGTGATCATGTACATTAAAAAATTAACAGAGGATTTAGAACCTACTTTGGGCTCGAACTGCTGTCAAGAAAATCACCGTCACTCCCAGCAGCATTATTGTATCTGTAAAATAGGAAAAAAAATAACACTAAGGATATGAATAAAAGAAAATTAGCGCCTATCTTGATTCTATTGTTGCTATCGTATAATAATAATAATAATAATAATAATAATAATAATAATAATAATAATAATAATAATAATAATAATATTATTATTATTATTATTATTATTATTATTATTATTATTATTATTATTATTATTATTATTATTATTATTATCATCATCAAAGAGCCCTTTGCCGGCATCAAAGCACCAATGAAGAAAGGTGCGACAGCTGGGTTCTTGAAATCCGGCCACAGGTGTTGTCAAGCGACCTTGACAACACGGAACTCACACGGGGTGATACCTTGTTTCCACTACTGACTCTCACACTACTGACTCTCACACTACTGACTCTCACACTACTGACTCTCACACTACTGACTCTCACACTACTGCCTCTCACACTACTGCCTCTCACACTACTGACTCTCACACTACTGACTCTCACACTACTGATTCTCACACTACTGATACACTACTGACTGTCACACTACTGAATGTCACACTACTGACTCTCACACTACTGACTCTCACACTACTGACTCTCACACTACTGATTCTCACACTACTGATACACTACTGACTGTCACACTACTGAATGTCACACTACTGACTCTCACACTACTGATACACTACTGACTGTCACACTACTGACTCACACTACTGACTCACACTACTGACTCTCACACTACTGATACACTACTGTCTCTCACACTACTGATTCTCACACTACTGATACACTACTGACTCTCACACTACTGAGATGTGTTCAGTACACATGGACTCCAGACTGAGGGACTGATTACCTCACACTCCTCATCTTCCACTGTTTCTATGTTGAAGAAGCCACTGACTGACGAAACCTTTCCAGAATAAAGACATCCAAATGTCGCACAAGTGTCTTAATTATCCTCCTTCACGTTCTTAAGTTCTTATAAACGAGCCTTGAGCAGTGGTTATCTGACATAGATCTTTCCACAACACTTGGAATATTTTCCGTTAACGAGTCAGAATTTTCTTTATCTCCCTTATCTTGTAATTCATTTATTGCAGATGTAGTATATTATAATTGATTATTTTTTATTGATAGAAGACAATTTAATTAAACCTAGCCTAGCTTAGTCTAGCCTAGCCTAACCTAGCCTAGCTTAGCCTAGCCTAGCTCAGCTTAACCTAGTCTAGCCTAACCTACTAGCCTAGCTTAGATTAGCCTAGCCTAGCCTAACCTAACCTAGCCTGGCCTAGCCTAGCCTGGCCTAGCCTAGCCTAGCCTAGCCTCAGTAACGCAAATCCAGAAATTTGCTGCACAGTATGTGAGGAAGAACATCGTTATTATTATTATTCTTATAATCAAAGAGAAGCGCTAAACCCACTAGGGTGTAAGAGAAAGGCACAATACAGTTTCATTGTCTTACTTTGCTTAAGAAACTGAATAAAACGTGACGTTTTTGACATAGGTGTTTAAACATCTTGGATAAACTGTGTTGTCAACGTGTACAAGTCATGTATTGTCAGTTTGTAACCGATTTAAAATATATTTTTGTTTTATCACTTTATTTGTTTATGGGGTTTAAATAAAATGTGATTTTTTTCCAGTGATCTTTTTTTCCTTGCCAAAAATTGTAACTTATTTCCTGTGACTTTTTTTTTCCTGACGCCGACTGGAACAATACGCAAATAACCCGAAAATAGCAGGGAGGAGATTATGACTACGTTTCGGTCCGATTTGGACCATTTACAGGCTTAAGCTTAAGCTCCTCTCATGAGCTTCTCTTTGCTATGTGTATAGTATGTAAGAAATCCACATAGAATTTAAGAGGATCGCTTGAAATCTACCGCCCCGGGAGAGGATGTCCCATAATCTATTTCAACTTCCAGAAGATCAACCAGCACTTGCGTTAAACCTGTACAGCCTTGAGACAATAAAAACTCACAATACCGTGACCTGTGCAATACAAAAACTATAACACCCGCGGCAGGAAGAACTTGTTCTGATTCCTGACGAACCTAACTTAAACCTAACCTAACTTAACCTAACCTAACCTAACCTAACTTAACCTAGCCTAACCTAACTTAACCTAACCGAACCTAACCTAACCTAAATACACAAATAACCCGCACTTTGGAGACGAACTTATGACGACGTTTCGGTCTGACTTGGATCATTAACAAATCACACTATTACTAATTCACACCATTAACAAGTCACACCATTAATAAGTCACACCATTAACAAGTCACACCATTAACAAGTCACACCATTAACAAGTCAAACCATTAACAAATCAGTCTCCTAAGTACGGGTTATTTTGAGTACTTGACATCCTAGTTACGTTACGGCTTGACAAAGCTCATGAAGAGCGAAACGTTGCCACAACAAAATGTCGCATTAATTGCACATATGCCATTTTACCTAACATATTGTCGGCAATTCTGCCAACATTATTACAATAGTTGTATACTAACTGAAGCCTGGCAATCTGATTCAGTGATTCCTGTTATGAAAGCAGACGGGCACTCCATTAATGTACTGACATACAGACCGGCCCGAGTAAGGAGCTGTGTGTGGGGATGGAAACAATGGAAAAGATGAACCCAGTTAAAGATGTAATAAGCACCTGTTAATGAATAAACAGTAAACAGAAGTTTTTACAGACGAATCTCCCGCTAGCGGGAGATTCGTCTGTAAAAACTTGCATTTGTGGACACAGTGGTGCCTATGCTAACCTTCCTATGGTGTAGAAATATACCTAGTTGGATGAATCTTATTGAAGCTAGCTGGCCCAGTGGCTTATGCGACGGTCTGGAGTTTTGAGACTCTCTGATCGCGGGTTCTAACCCCACCCGTGGTATGGTTAGTAGAAAATGGATATGGGATCGAACTGAGGTCGTGTGGGTTGTGGGAGTTCCTATTCAGTGTGGTTCTGCTATTCAGAGATCCCCGTAGCAGGATGGTACAGTGTAGGACCTGTCAACACACGGGACTTCCGTTCGATGCTGGGTCCATTTTTTATTTTTATTTATTGAATAAAATATTGAAACAGAAGGTCGCTTGGCCTGATAGAAACATCGGAGACATTCAAAACGTGCACCGAAGCAGCTCCTGAATAGGGAGATCCACGTTGTTTCTATTAATTTCTAATGAAACAATGGTGAGAGACACTTTTTGAAGGGAATACCTACCAGCAGTCTCTTTAGATGTTAAGTAAAAGGACACAAATGACAAAGCTCCTGGAGAGCGAAACGTTGCCACAATAAAATGTCACATTAGTTGCATTTGTGTCCTTTTACTTAACATATTGTCGGTAATTCTACCAATATTAATACAGTCTCTTTAGACATAGAGAAAATCTAAGACACTGTGAAGAACACACGGTATACTACTGAAGTTGAAGAATTAGACACATGTGCAACATCTTGGTATCTTTATTTGTAGACGTTTCGCCATCCAGTGGCTTTGTCAGTACAAATTCAAGGTCATCGTGAAAAGACTGTAGAACTATATAAAAGATGAGGTAATCAGTCCCTCAGCCTGAGGGACTGATTACCTCATCTTTTGTCTATAGTTCTACAGTCTTCCCATTATTTCCTTGTATTGGCGGACTGATTACCTAATCTTTTGTCTATAGTTCTACAATCTTCCCATTATTTCCTTGTATTGGGGGACTGATTACCTCATTTTCTGTCTATAGTTCTACAGTCTTCCCATTATTTCCTTGTATTGGGGGACTGATTACCTCATCTTTTGTCTATAGTTCTACTTTTCACATTATGTCCTTGTATTGTACTGATAAAGCCACTGGATGGCGAAACGTCTACAAAAAAAATATACCCAGATGTTGCACATGTGTCTAATACTTTATCTTGTCGGTATTATATCTTTCTTGAAGTCACGACACTTCAAGGTTAAGGGAGTAATCAACGCTGCAGGTGTTACAACATATCTTCCCTTAAGGGAATTTGTTAGGTCTAACTCCATCGTTAATTTGTTAGGTCTAACTCCCTCGTTAATTTGTTAGGTCTAACTCCCTCGTTAATTTGTTAGGTCTAACTCCCTCGTTAATTTGTTAGGTCTAACTCCCTCGTTAAAGGGCGTCACGTACTGGACATTGAATTCAGCGTGGAAGAAACTTTGGCCTGAATGCGTTCCTGAACGAGATCTCAAAAGATTTGAGACCTCTGTTGTGGAGGAAATAGTGTCTATGGGCAAGAGCATGTGTCTTGTAGTCGACAGTGACGACATCGAGGAACTGGTCGAGGATCATGAGGAGGAACTGACAACGGATGACCTCGCTGATCTCCAGAATGAGCAGCATAAGGTGCTCACTGAGGAGTAGTCATCGGAGGAAGAAGAAGAAAGGGAGATTAAAAGTGATGTGATAAAAGCCGTCATAGAAAAATGGAATGAGTACCAGGATTTCACATTAGATGGGTTTATGGTGAAGTTTGGTCCACCAGCTAAACGAGAGAAAACAAACATCGCGGAGGTGGACTCCCCCTCACAACAGTAACCTCCTCCCCACTTATCTTCCTCCTCACTTCTTTCACGCCAAAAGTAGACTCATACAAAGTTAGTTTTTCTGGTTGTTTACGGTATGTTTTTTTCTCTGTTATTTAAGATTTTTTCTCTATTGAACTGTACATTACTTTGTATAATTAAGGATTTTTCAAACTTCATTTTTCCTGTGCTTAAAACTCTTAAAAAATGTTTACAGGTAACGGTTCATAGGGATCTAGAACGGACTCGTGCAATGTTAGTTTTATCTGTTGTTCAAGGTTTTCTCTGTTGTTCAAGGTTTTCTCTGTTGTTCAAGGTTTTCTATGTTGTTCAAGGTTTTCTCTGTTGTTCAAGGTTTTCTCTGCTGTTCAAGGTTTTCTCTGTTGTTCAAGGTTTTCTCTGTTATTCAAGGTTTTCACATTTAGTTTACTATTACACTGTGCATTCTATGGTATAATTAACTATTTTTGTGCTTAAAAATCTTAAAAAAAAAAAAACATTTACATACAGTTCGTAGGGGTCTGGAACGGATTAATCGTATTTACATACAATCCAATGGGAAAATTAGGTTCGGGTCACGACCAGAGTTTTGAAACGAATTATAGTCGTGACCAGAGGTTCCACTGTATATAGTATACCAGGTGGCTCATTAATGGACAATTCACATGTGATACAAATATAGATACATTTCTTCGGTGTATACACACTGAGAGATACATACTTCGTAAAGTATACTCACTGAGATATACATACCTTTCAGTGTCTATACATAGACATAACTATCGGTGTATACACACCGAGAGATACATAACTCTCAGTGTCTATACACTGAGAAATGAGTAAGACACATGTGCAACAGTTTGGTATCTAAACCTACTGCCTCTGTATTTGACTGAAGAAGCCTACTATGTAGACAAAACGTTTCAACAATAGATACCCAATGTCGCACATGCTTAATCATCAACTTGTCGGTATTTTATAGTATTTTCATCATGCACTGGTAAATACCTCTCGGTGTTATACTCTCAAGCTGCAACTAAAGCAATATTACACAGCAACCACATTCAATAGTTTTGTTGATCACGAAGTGCAGATGATAGGAGACCGGCTCAAGGACAAGCAGCAGTCATTACCACAAATGTAAAGGTAATAATAATAATAATAATAATAATAATACTTTAGTTACCGTAATAAGACAAAATTAACTTCAGCACCTGCCTTACACAACTATTGTTGTTATTATTATTATTATTATTATTATTATTATCATCAACATCATATCTCAGTGAGGGTATCTGATCCTAGCACTCTTACCCTGAAGGTCTGATAATTTTTTCAACTATTCTCTTTGTCTAAATCGATTTTACTTTTCCAATAGAAACCCGTTCAACTTCCATTATCCTTAAATGTATAAGCGAAGATGTGTATAACTGTGTATATGTATACTGAAAGTTTACTTTAATCTCTATCTTAGAGATTAAAGTATTCGTGACTATAGATGATATGCAACCTTAACCAATGTGTAGTCTATAGGCTTCAAACCTGATGAACCAACTATCCTACCACCGCAATGGTCTTATATATATATATATATATATATATATATATATATATATATATATATATATATATATATATATATATATATATATATATATTATATATATATGAATCCGTCGCTCAATGAGGTCTTAAGATTGATCTACATGTCGTATTGCACGAGGTGTAAAGATGCCACAAGAGAAATATACTGACCGTAACTGGTGATCCTGGATGAGTGGGACTCAGCAGTGGGTAGTGATCTTGGTTGACAGCAGTGGGTAGTGATCTTGGTTGACAGCAGTGGGTAGTGATCTTGGTTGACAGCAGTGGGTAGTGATCTTGGTTGACAGCAGTGGGTAGTGATCTTGGTTGACAGCAGTGGGTAGTGATCTTGGTTGACAGCAGTGGGTAGTGATCTTGGTTGACAGCAGTGGGTAGTGATCTTGGTTGACAGCAGTGGGTAGTGATCTTGGTTGACAGCAGTGGGTAGTGATCTTGGTTGACAGCAGTGGGTAGTGATCTTGGTTGACAGCAGTGGGTAGTGATCTTGGTTGACAGCAGTGGGTAGTGATCTTGGTTGACAGCAGTGGGTAGTGATCTTGGTTGACAGCAGTGGGTAGTGATCTTGGTTGACAGCAGTGGGTAGTGATCTTGGTTGACAGCAGTGGGTAGTGATCTTGGTTGACAGCAGTGGGTAGTGTCTTGGTTGACAGCAGTGGGTAGTGATCTTGGTTGGTGACAGCAGTGGGTAGTGTCCTGGTTGAGTGACAGCAGTGGGTAGTGACTTGGTTGAGTGACAGCAGTGGTAGGATCTTGGTTGAGGACAGTAGTAGTGATCTTGGTTGAGTGTGATCAACAGTGGGTAGTGATCTTGGTTGAGTGACAGCAGTGGTAGTGATCTTGGTGATAAAGCAGTGGTAGTGATCTTGGTAGGTGATCCTACACAGTGTGTAGTGCGTCTTTGTTGATCACAGCTACTGCTACAGCACTATTCCGATCTAACAGCTCGTATATCTGGTTGAAGCAATATATAAAATCAATTGACAGCAGAATAAGATAAGTTTCCTTGTATTTACACAGTAGATCTATCTACCAGTGGGTAGTGATCTTGGTTGACAGCAGTGGGTAGTGATCTTGGTTGACAGCAGTGGGTAGTGATCTTGGTTGACAGCAGTGGGTAGTGATCTTGGTTGACAGCAGTGGGTAGTGATCTTGGTTGACAGCAGTGGGTAGTGTTCCTGGTTGAGTGACAGCAGTGGGTAGTGTTCCTGGTTGAGTGACAGCAGTGGGTAGTGTTCCTGGTTGAGTGACAGCAGTGGGTAGTGACCTTGGTTGAGTGACAGCAGTGTGTAGAGATCTTGGTTGAGTGATACCAGTAGATAGTGATCTTGGTTGAGTGTGATAACAGTGGGTAGTGATCCTGGTTGAGTGACAGCAGTGTGTAGTGATCTTGGTAGAGTGATAGCAGTGTGTAGTGATCTTGGTAGTGACCAACACAAGTGTGTAGTGCGTCTCTTGTTAACCTTCACTACGCTACTGCCACACGCCACTATTCCGAACTCATAAACGCTCGTATATCAATTAAAAAAAAACAATATATGAAATAAACAATAGCAGCAAATAAGATAACATTCCTCAATGTATTTAAAACACAAGACAAATCTACCAAACTAAATACCCAAAGAACATATTGACTAATGGTGATACCTAGTATTTTTTCACAAAGCAGCGAAAGCCAGTTTGCCTTCCTTATTTTTTTTACACAACTGTCTCAGCTTATTTCCAAGCTTGTTTCTAGGCTGAGTTGTATATTATGTATTACGACCACCTCTTACGACTCACTAGGTAGATAACACAAAGATAACTATTTACTGCTAGGCCAACGAGCGCTAAATCCGTAGGGGGGATGAAAAGGTAATGAGAATGAACGATAGGCGCACCATTAAAGACGTAGGGAAGAAGGTAGAGAAGAAAATGTATTTTAGCCTTGGATACCTGTTTCTGGTGTTGAGAATCGAACCTCGGTCCTTACGGGTGTGAGCCCAATGCCCCACAGCTTAGCTACTAGTCTGGTTTTTATTACCAACAGTTCCTTCCTTCCCTAACACATGTTTTATGCTCTCGTTCATCCATGTCGGTACATTTGGTTCACTAGGCGGCTAAGGCAGCCAGGTAAAAGATCGGGAAGCAGGCAAGAGACATGTAATGATCGATACAGGTATTAAGGGAACGTTTCGCCAGCAATGGCTTCTTCAATTCTAGTAAAGAGTAGCCAGAACAGGCAGTATATATAGCACTTGTACTTCATTTATTTTTAAATGGTATATAATACCAACAAGTTGATGAGTAAGACACATGTTCATCATGTGTCTTACATGTGTGTCTTGACAGTACCGCACAAGAGACCGGTACAAAAGCTAGAGGAGCAGGCAGGAATAACAGGAAAGGCGCTGCAATGGATTACGGAATACCTGACAGGAAGGAAACAATGAGTGATAGTACGTGTTAAAGTGGGTGCATGTGTCGAGTGGAGTTGCACAAGGGTCAGTCTTAGGGCCAGTATTGTTTCTTGTATATGTGAATGACATCAACAGAAGGGATACAGTCAGAGGTGTCCTTGTTCGCAGACGACGTGAAACCAATGAGGAGAATTCACGCGGACGAGGATCAGGAAAGCCTTCAAAGGGATCTGGACAGGCTGCAAGCCTAGTCAGACAAATGGCTCCTGGAGTTGAACCCCACCAAGTGTAATGTTATGAAGCTTGGGAAAGGACAAAGAAACTCGAAGACTGAATACAGGCTCGGGGGGCTGCAAACCTCAAAGAAAAGGATCTTGGAGCGAGTGTAATACCGAGCGCATCCCCAGAGGCGCACATCAACCAAATAACTGCTGCACCATATGAGTGCCTAGGCATGCTATTGGCTTTCTTTGTAATTAATATTTTGTAATATGTAAACCACACATGGTAAGCTTTGCAAGGAAATGAACATTTTCATTTTCATTCACGACGTTGTACACCGTGTACATCAGACCCATATTCGAGTACGCGACACCAGTATGGAACCTACACCAGATCAAGCACGTCAAGAAATTAGAGAAAGTGCAAAAGTTTGCAACAAGACTAGTCCCGGAGCTAAAGGGTATGTCTTATGAGGAGAGGTTAAGGGAACTCAACCTGATGACACTGGAGGACAGAAGTAAAATACTGCGAGGAATTGAGAAGATGAACAAAGCCAGTATGTTTCAGAGATGGGACACAGGAACAAGAGGACACAACTGGAAATTGAAAACTCAGATGTCATAGAGATGTTAGGATGCATGTCTTCAACCTTAGAGTTGTCAGGAAGTGGAACGATCTGGAGAGTGAAGAAGAGGTAGAATCCATAAATAGATTTAAGAAGAGGTACGATAAGGCTCTTGGAGCCGGGAGAGAGTGGACCTAGTAACGACCAGCGAAGAAGCGGGGCCAGGAACTGTGATTCGACCCCTGCAACCACATATAGGTGAGTACTTATAGGTGAATACACACACACACACACATACACATATGATAACGATATAAAATACTGAGAGGCATCGACAAGGTGGACAGAGACAGGATGTTCCAGAGATGGGACACAACAACAAGGGGTTACAGTTGGAAGTTGAAGACTCAGATGAATCACAGGGATGTTAGGAAGTATTTCTTCAGTTACAGAGTTGTCAGGAAGTGGAATAGTCTGGATAGTGATGTAGTGGAGGCAAGATCCATACATAGATTTAAGAAGAGTGACCTAGTAGCGGCCAGTGAAGAGGCAGGACCACGAGCTGTGACTCGACCTCTGCAACCACAACTAGGTGAGTACACACATACTCCAGCGAAGAGGCGGAATCAGGAGCTGCGAATCGACCCCTGCAACTTCGAACAGGTGAGCAAATAGGTAGGTACACTACGTAAACTATAAACACCCAAAGAATATTGAATGCTCTGGCAAAAAAAAAAAAAAAAAAAGATTTTCGTTATTATATCGTTATTATATTAGAACATTTCCACTAAACATAGAAAACCACAATTAGAACGTACTGTTAGTAGTTTTCCACAGACTCGGATGAGATTTTTCCATTGTTGTTTTTCGCCAGCTGAGAGACTGTACAAAAAAATCTTATGATATACAGTCACTGGGTGAGGATTAGCCCAGTGCTATAACTGAATGTAGATCAGTCATTGATCTTAAGGAAGACTTCATACGATACGATAAATCACCGGGAAACCCCTAAATAATTCATAGGAGAAAATAAGACAGATATGAAAAAGTGACTAATACCATCAGTCTGTCTCCTAGTTCTCTGAAACCAGGAGACAAGGTGATGATACAGTAAGATATTCCTGGACACGAAGGCTGTGATGGTTGTGTAGGCCAGTGGCCTGCTTACAGCAAGAGCCTGGTAGAACAAGAACTCAACATGGAACCTTTGTAGTGTTGAAAAGCCCTCGAGTATATTGCAGGTGTGTGTGATGAACGGAGAAGGAAGATCTCAGATTATATTTACCTTATCTGTCTTCTGGATAAGTAATTATTATCCGTGTCTTAAAGGCCATGTTCCCAACTGTTCCCACAAATCTGACACCTGAGTTGAATAGGTTAGGTTAGGTAAGATTCATCAGGAAACAAGACAATTGTTTCCCGACGCTTAATCATATGATGACCCGCCACTGGAGCTTTTCGTCATCTGACCGAGGCCTTCCACTGGCTTACCAGTCCACCCCTTTAAATTGATATTAGTAGTAAGTCACATACTTTGAATTAAGCCAGTGGACCGGAGCTATGACTGGCAAATTCACATTACTTCAGAACTCTTGAGTTTAGACACTTAATGACGGGCTTCAGCCAGTGCCCCGGTGGCCTAGTGGTAAAGCTCTCGCTTCATGCACAGAGGGCCCTGGTTCTATTCCCGGCGGGGCGGAAACATTTCGAAGTGTTTCCTTACACACACACATACATACAACAGGCCTAGTGTCTAATCGACATGTGCCTAGGACAAAATGATAACTAACTCAGGCTCAAGACAGTCTAGCAATACTTTTTAAGTATATAGAAATATACTTTGACATCAGATGTGTGGATGATGTCAAATTAGAAGATGTTAAAACCCAGTAAATTATCTCCCTACAGAGAACTCCCAAGCCCTTCCCACATCCATCCTATGCTCTCCCAGACCCCTCTCATGCTCTCCTCGACACCTCCCATGCTCTCTCAGACACCTCCCATGCTTTCCAAGGCAACCCTTCCCCCCACACAGCCTCACCACTACACACTACTGTGGACTTTGCCCACCTCCACTTAACTTTTGCCTTTTAACAGCATAACAAAATAAAGACAGGGACAGTGATTACATTATTCCATTCAATTACAATTTATTAATATTTATATAGCAATATATTTGGTTAGAGAGGAAAGCGACCTGATATTAGGATAACTGGGGATGATACAAGAATATTGAGACTGGGGAATACAATTAACTGACGAGATCGAATATACACTTACAGAATAGAGTTCTTAGAACAGCTTACTCCTATGACACCAGTCAGCATCTAGCCACAGGTCCCAAGACCACACACTGGCCTCTGCTGTCTCCTCACCTGGTCACAACTCTGCTCAAAGTCCTCCAACAGAGCTTCTAGCTCTGCATCCAGCAAGAGTTCTCTCCCAAAGTCTCTCACCACTCAAATATTCGCCAGGACCGAAATCCTAACAAGGGTTTTTGCCAGATGTTGTCTCCCGAAGGAGTGTTTACAGCACTATGACAATGGCAAGGTGTCTTTTTTAACACAAATGATGTAGCAGTTAGGTACAATCGTCGTAGACACCTTGTAGCTGGAACAAGCACGTCTTCGTTTCAAGTGGTGTCTTGGGTCTGACTCTCTCTTCAGCTGTTTCCTGATCTTATTTAGGCCTCCCCCCCCACCCCATAATATCTTCTGCGAGGTCACTTCCTATGGAAGCATGCCATATGTGGCCTCCATAGAGACTAAAATCCTCTAACAAGACTTGTGTTTGGAGGAGTACTATCCACCACTCCTTTCTTCTCAAACAGAAAGATCTGAGAGACAGTGACAGGTGTTCTCTCTAGAGGTTACAAAGGCCTCCACACACTGGCCAGGTCACCTCCTGTGAGCCTTCACCTGGAATGATGACCTAGATTAGCACTAACTACTGTGGTCCCAGGTAGAAATGGGACATCTGGTGTCACCTGATACTGGTGAGGCCAGTCTCAATATATCATGCTCCCATGCTCTCCCAGACCCCTCCCATGCAGAGAAAACGTAAAACCCAAAATTTGGCGTACTTGTAGTTCAATATATAACCACCACAGGACGGCTGTAGTGGACATTTGTCAAAATGGGTCCCATGAAATTCAACCAGTTGCAGTTGCCAGTTCAGAACTGGCAACTGCAGTGGATCAAGAGGACTTCAGGCTGGGATAATTGACATTAAATTCTTTGTGAACTTTGTGTAAAATGATTTACAAGGAGTTATTGCACTAGCTGGACTGTTTTAGTAATTCGAAGAAAAAGATTTACATATAGAACAAACCATTTGTATTTAAAAAATAAACATTATTATAAATTTAATTATATGAGGCCTTTTACCATCTAGAACAAATTAAACATCATTTACGAAACATAATTTACCCTAGAAGTAAACTGCAATTAACCTAGCTAAGCATCTATGGTCAGACTACAATTTGTTGATCAAAAATCTCGTGAAACTGTCGGGTGGTTAAGTATCTACTGTCATATTTGTAGTGGGATTTATATTACATGCTGAATATATTCTCAAAGTATTTTTGAAAGCAAAGGTACCAAAATTATTCAAGAATAGAGTACAGTCAACAAAATACAAAAATAGTCAGTCAAGAAAACCTTTATAAAATCAGTTCTTACTAGGTTACAGTGGTTTTTTGATGGAAGTTTCCTGGCCTGGAAGTCAATAGTATGACCACTTCTCTTCACAGACACATTGAGCTATACAGTAAATTCCAGCTCTTTTTTTTTACACTTGCAACACTTTGCTTAGTACTTGCTCTTGCAAGGACACTCCGAGGGCAATGTGACATAATAAGGGACTTTATACAATACAATAATTATATTATTTTTTAAATGTGTGGACCGGAAAGCCAGTGGAAGGCTTCGATCAGATGACCAAAAGTTCGAGTGGCGGGTCATCATATGACAAAATCGTGAGGACACCACTCCACGAGCCCTTCTAGGGCAGGGAAGGTGCCTGGGCCAGAGCTTGCTACCATCTGCAGATCACAAGACTGCCATTCCCACGAGCCTCCCTGGGGTGGGGAAGATGGCAGACCAGAGGCCTAGCTTCTCCCTACGAGCCCCGTGAGGGCGGGGAATGGGGCTAGGCCTGGGGACAGTTGGTCCCAGAATATGAGCAAGTACTTATACCTCCTCCCATGGGAGACATAGGTCTCACGACACTCCCAAGACAGGGAGCCAAGGCCGGGTCACCATCTGGAAAAGACCCAGACCGGGAGAGTACCTGACCAGTTTTACCTAAAGGACTTTCTTTTAAGTAGTTAATACGTGTCAATACTCCACTGTACATTGTATACCGTAGTATATAAAGTTGTTTGCATTAATTTAAACAGAGATAAACTTGAAAATCCTAAATAATTTGTCCTTTGGAAGTGAATAGTCAGAGGCCTTTAGTTTAGAAATTCAAAATATTTCCGCAAGAGGATCCTATTCAACTGGTAGCGGCTCAAATTCAAAGGGACCAGGGTTCGATTCCTGGACCAGTGGAAACGCTGGTCATGTTTCCTTACATCCGGTGTCCCCGGAGAGGCACAGTTCGCCAGATCCAGTTGCATGATGGGTCTCTTCTAGAATATGTAAACAAATACAGGTATCTAGGCTTTGAGGTCCCACTACTTGGACCTGTTGTAACGAGACTTTGTCGTCAATACAAAGAAAGGCTGAGAGCACTTAGAGTTGTGGCAGGGTTTCACCCCAGGTATGGTGCTAATGTTAAAATTGTGAAAATGATGTATCTTGCTTATATTAGATCATTAGTTGATTATGCTGCCCCACTACTTGCTCTTGTGTCTGACTGGAAGCTTGGAGGGTTGGAAAAACTGCAGAACGAAGCAATGAGAATCATTTTAGGATGCCCTCGTACTGCCAAAATTTTAAATATGCAGAAAGAACTTGATATTCCAAGCATCAGAGATCGTGTTACTGAAAGAAATATCCTAATTGGGGTTAATATGCTCAGGCAAGCCCATTCAAACCCATGCACAGAAGCCCTCCAAACTTTCCTCAGCACTGGTGAACATCCCTCCAGATGGATCGAAAAACTGGAACCGACCTCCGCATGAATCAGATACATAATCTGTGGCAAGTAAGGCAACAGCGGCACTTCTCCGCTCCATGGAATATTACCCCATTCCAAACTACCATCCCTCCATTTTCCCCCAAACTACTTCTTAAATCACAACCAAAGCTTCGCCTTGAAGCCAAACATGATGCCTTAAACTGTATTGATAATTTAGCTAAACAGCACACTCTCTCACAAATTATTTACGTTGATGGTTCTGTTCAACACTGTCAATCTGCTGGCCCGGGCAGCTGGTAGTGCTGCTGTTGTCATACAGAGTGATGGCTCTCTTAAAGAAATTGGAGCACGCATCAATAACTGGGCCTCTACCCTTCAGACAGAACTGTTTGCCATACTCCTTGTACTCAAATGCGTCCATGTATCTAAGGTTAACTCTCTAATTGTAACTGATTCTCTGTCATCCATAAATGCTCTCAACTCATCAAGTATAACTTGTAGCATGCTCGTGTCAGAAGCCAGGCACAGGTATGGTAGGATTCTGGATAGTAGAGTCAGAGTGCACATGCTGTGGATTCCATCTCACATTGGTCTTCAGATGCATGATAGAACTGATAAATTGGCTAAGTTTTATGCTTTCAAAGAGGGGATAGATTACAATCTTGGCTTGTCAGTTAGCAGTTTGAGAACAATAATACGAAAAGAACTTCAACTGAATTTTATTGACTTAAGACTCAGGGAGTTTGATACCAGTCAGTCCATCTATCATCATTCTATCATGCAGGAGGAGCCACATGTCTATGGTGCATCCAACAAAATAAGCAGACTCTTGGATGTCACTACCGCCCGCCTCCGGCTGGGTTACAAGTATCTTTGGCAGGTTAAATCACCACCACCAGATGTAGACCAAACAAGATGTAAACTTTGCCAGTTGGATTATTGTCACACCCTGCGTCATTATGTACTGTACTGGAGTGCGATAAAATTAATGAATTCAGAGACTACTCATTCAGAAATGTTCAAGATATGTCAAAGTATTTTATCCACAGTGGTATATTACAGACCATTCTGGAAAAATACCCTGACTTTGCTCCCTGTAAATAAAGCATTGACACGTGTGTGTGTGTATGTACATGTGTGTATGTGTATGTGTGTATGTATATACATGTATGTTAGTTACCATTTTGTCCTAGGCACATGTCAATTAGACACTAGGCCTGTTGTATATATGTGTGTGTGTATGTGTATGTAAGGAAACACTTCGAAATGTTTCTGCCCCACCGGGAATTGAACCCGGCCCCTCCGTGCGTGAAGCAAGAGCTTTACCCACTAGTGTGTATGTGTGTTAGTTAGTTACCATTTTGTCCTAGGCACATGTCGATTTGACACTAGGCCTGTTGTATGTGTGTGTGTGAGTGTGTAAGGAAACACTTCGAAATGTTTCCGCCCCGTCGAGTGTATATATGTATGTGTATATGTATATGTGTGTGTGTGTGTGACCCAACAATTAAAATTTTCACCAATAACTCATTACAGTTGTGGCTGGGTGTAGACTAATAGATTGCTCATTGCTTTATAATTTGTTCATGAGTGCAACCATGTACAGACGTAAGTAAATTTACTTACATGATTCATTACCTTGTAACTAGTGAATTAATTACCATTGTACCTTGTTCAGCTATCAAAACTTTGGGGCCCAGTCTCTGGACCCTATATATACCTCTGTAATCTGCAAATACCTTTGTAACTTGTCATGATTGTGACCATCTGAGTTCATTACCTTTGTAACTTGCTCAGCTATCAAACTTTGAGGTCCAGTCCCTGGACCCATTATGTACCTCTGTAATCTTTTGACTACCGCCCACAGGATGGGTATGGGGTGCATAATAAAGATATCAAACTAAATGTACTAACA